>CM053026.1:81132343-81134843 GCA_028564925.1 Lithobates sylvaticus
AGGGCTGGGTGACTCACAGGTAGCATCATTGTCAACTCCCCCTTCTTTCTAGAAGGTGCTAGAAAGAGAGGAGAGGAGAGGTGGAGTTGCCTGGGATATTTTTAAGGAGCCTTGACCAATCCCCAACTTGGATTGGCAGGGGACAGGCCTCCTTAAATACCCAGGGTCAGCCCAGCTGGGGAGAAGTTGTCGGGTGGAAGAGCTGGAGTGAGAGAGTGTGGAGGCTGTCAAGGCCCACAGGGAACTCCCCAGTCTGGGGGAAGGGGGGTGACCTTGGGCCGGGGCTCAGGTGCATCCAGGAGGAGAGACGAGATGTAAAGTGTATGGCCAGTTTAACATAATCTTGTGTATAAGACCTCCTTCACATGGGCATACTTAAGCTAACACCAATGCAAGGGCCAATTAGACAGCTGTACGGATGTGTGCGGGTCCCCAAATGCAAACAGTGTCAAATTCAGAGCAACAACTGAGTCTTTTGTGGCTGCAGAATCCTACAGGTAAATATGGCCCTGACATGGGTGTATGCTTGAACATGTCCATGAGAACAAGGCCTAATAAAAAGGCTTAATCCTTTAATCCTTATTCTCAAAAAATAACCCATACGGCGCTCCTGGCCCCTCCTCCCTGTCCAGTGCTTCCCATGGGGGGCACTCGTGTGTGCTTGCTCCCTAGCTCTCCTGCTGCGTACATTGTCACAGACAGTGTGACACGGCCCTGCCCCCTGCTCCCTCATCACTGGCTTTGATTGACAGCACTGGGAGCCAATGGCCCCAGCAAAGCCAGCGAGACCTGGAAGTGAGGGGAGAGAAGAGCAGCAGACATGTACAGCGCTAGATCTAATGAGGGACCAGGTAAGTAAAAGGGGGGGGGGGGGGGGTGCTGATGCCTAAACATGTTTTACCAGAATGCAAGAAATGCATTAAGGTAAAAAATGTTTAGGCTTTAGAACCACGTTAATGTCCCGGTAATCTATTTTTCACTAAATTGTTCCTTATGTGTTCATCTGCCTCCTTTTAACATCTGAGCTCCTGAACCTCTTATTTTGCTTTGGAATTAGTTGCGGTCATGTGCAGTGCTCTATGCACACTACAAATCCCATAGTCCATAGTTCATCTCGGGAGTGAGAAGGGAGAGTGGCTATGTTCTTACATACAGTGGGACCATGGAGAACGAACATAGCCACTAGACATGTGCAATTCGTTTTGTTACAAATTCGTTTTCAAACTAAATTCGGCATCTTCCTTCATTTGGAAGCATCCGAATGAACAAAAGACTCTTGACGAATGCATGTGAAAACGAACTGTCAGAAAATACGAAAATACGAAAGAACGAAAATCAAAAAAAATGAAAAATGATTCAACCTACGAGTTTAACGAATTGATTACATTTGCATAATTTTGTTTTTTGTATTTTCTATTAAGATTAAATTATTAACCATTATAGTTTTTATTATTATTTATTATTATAAACTAATAAATTATAGGTAAAATAGCTAGTCAGTAATTCTTCTATTCAGGTCTCTGCACCATAGCAGCTAATTTGGTATAATATAGATTTACATTTTTATTAGAATTTTCTTTCAAATTTGGCTAAAGTAACTGTTATGCCACGTACACACGGTCGGATTCTCCGACGGAAAATGTCCTATCGGACAATGTTGTCGGAAATTCCAACCGTGTGTAGGCTCCATCGGACTTTTTCCGTCGGATTTTCCGACGGACAAAGTTTTATCTCCTGCTCTCAAATTTTCCGACAACAAAGTCCTATCTGACTTTTTCCGATCGTGTGTAGCGAATTCCGACGGACAAAGTGCCACGCATGCTCAGATCACAATACAAGACCAAAGCTATTGGCTACTAGCCTCTACGTAGTCCCGTCGTAGGCAACAAACGTCACCACGTTCAGAATGATCGGATTTTCCGACAACTTTGTCCGACCGTGTGTATGCAACACCAGTATCGGACAAAATCCGTCGGAAAAAATCCGATGGATTTTGTGGTCGGATTTTCCGACCGTGTGTATGGGGCATTACATCCCTTTTGCACTGGGGTGCATTTCAGGCGTTTTAGCGCTAAAAATAGTGCATGTAAAGCGCCTCTCAAGCCACCCCAGTGGGAAAGCCCAAGTGCTTTCACACTGCGGTGGTGCACTTGCAGGATGGGAAATAAAGTCTGTAAGCAGCATCTTTGGGGCACTTTACAGTGCTGCCGAAGCGCCTGCAAAGTGCTTATACAGCGCAACACGGCCGCTATTAACCCTTTCTTCGGCTGCTAGTGGGGGTTAAAAGCTTCCCGCTAAAGCGCTGCTATAACATCAGTAAAGTTCCGCTAAAACTTAGCTTTAGCGCTAACGCCCGCACCGCTTCAGTGTGAAAGGGGTCTTAGTGAACATAACAAATACGAATGCATCCGAAGTTACAAGTGATCCAAAGTAACGAATGCCGATCATAACGAATGATCTGATAAACGAAAAAAAACCTGAATGAAACGAAAACATAACA
>CM053026.1:81139843-81183464 GCA_028564925.1 Lithobates sylvaticus
CTAACCTGTCGTGGTCGGAGGTAGAGGGGAAGCTGTCGTCACTAAGGGACCAACCGCCTTATTACCAGGCTCTTCGTCCTCCTCCCGGGGTGTTGTTGTGGCGTGTAAGCGCACTGGATGGTCTGACGACTGTGTAGGGAGGCTCTGACTGAGGGGTATATCCAAATGCAGTGGTAATTATGTGCAATGTATTACTGAACAATTCTGTATATATTGTACCTTTTTTAAACAATTTGATATGTTATTATGAACATTTTTTTCTCTAGCAAACTCATCCTCTGAAGAGACCCCAAATATTATGGGTCGAAACGCGTAAGCCACTGTTATGCAATAGTCATTATCACAGGCTGTGTATAACCTCTATGTTTGCTATTCTCTGTATTTGGTATGGGTATATCCCCATTTGAGCTCATATTTTAAAGTGGTTGTAAACCCTTACAGACCACTTTAACCTGCAGGTAAGCCTAGAGTAAGGCTTACCTGTAGGTGCTTGAAATATCTCCTAGACCTACACTACTTCTGCGCATGCATCGGATCTAGAAAGGGCACACTGTGCCGTTCCTAGCTCGGGTCATGCCGTGACTGGCGGCTCCAGCGCGCATGCGCGGGAGTGACTACACGTGACTCTGGCCAGTCACAGCCAGAGTTTACGGGACATCGCGGGCTTCTCCTGCAGGTAAGTGTCACATAATGGGCTACTATGCGATGCATAGTAGCCCATTATGCTTTACCTTTGCAGGGAAACAAAGAGGAAGTAAAACCCATCAGGGTTTACTTCCTCTTTAACACTCATTTAATAATCCATTCTATTTTTCAATAAAGAATTCCAACTCTTTATCCAATGTCTATTTTCTCATTATCTATAATTAGCTGCCTAAAAACCCCCCCTGGGGGACCTTTCCCATTTTTTCTGCCCATATTGGGGTGAGCAGCACTCGCATCTCTCCTTAGTGTGTCTTCCCTTTGCTATTACCATGGTGAAGGGGTGCTGAAGCAAGTACCAGAACAGTATTCTCGCCAACCGGGGACGGTAAAGAATTGGGAAACTTCAGAAAGTTTCAAGCCGGGGACCCAGCCAGGGGAGGTGACGCTTGCAGAGCAGCCTTGTGTGCCAAGCCAGGGACCGAGCAGGCGAGTGGGGTATCTTGGATGCCAATCTAGGCACCCAGCAGGGAAGCGGAGGTGACGCTTGAGGAAGATACTAAGAGAGAAGGTTGGAAGAGCTCAGGAGTTCCAGTGGCAGTGGATCAGCATGTCTAGTGAGAGAGACTGGGAGCTCAGTTGAGTGAAGAAGATCTACAATAGGAGATTGTAGAGGAAGTGAAAGAGTTCATTGTAACCTTTGTTAGAAACTGTTCAAGATGTTGCCATAGGAGACAGCATGTCTACGCATGCAGATGGGGTGTCCAGCTGGGTGCCCTTCCCTGCATGGCTGTCCACCTATTGAAGTCGCAGAGTCTGCCAATTAACATTACAACTACTAAAGGGTGTCCTGGCCCTAAACCTCTTTGCAAGAAGTGTCTGGCGCCCATGAATCTACCTTGCATTACACCCACCATGCCTCGTAACCCACTCTACATAGAAGGATGTCAGCTGTCTCTAACTCTGGAGGTTCTCATTAGAACAAAGGGGACCTGGGACTTGGCTACACGTATATTGATTGGTTTGTGCAAAAGTTATAGCGTCTATAAACCATGAGATAGATTTATGGAATTTTTGTTTATTTATTTATTTTTTTACTAGTAATGGCGGCGCTCAGCCACTAATAGCGGGACTGCAATATTGTGGTGGACAATTTGGACACTGACACTTTTTGGGGACCAGTGACACTAATACAGTGATCAGTGCTAAAAAATATGCACTGTCACAATATTAATGATACTGGCTGGGAAGGGGTTAACATCAGGGGTGATCAAAGGGTTAAATGTGTGAGCCAGTGCTTGTGCACCATATGGGAGATGCTTTTTCTAGGGAAAGGAATTGATCCATGTTCCTGCTTTGCAGGAACACAGGAACAATGCCTTCCCTACTGACAGAATGACGGTCTGCCTTGTTTACATAGGCAGATCGCTGTTCTGGCTTTTTGCCTAATGATCAGCGTGGAGCCGGCGGACATAGAGTCTGCGGTACTCGCAGATCAGCTGCCGCTGTGTATAATCACAGCGGGAGCGGGTCGCCGACGACGTGAATGCACACCCCAGACCCAGAAGTGCTGGATAACATACTAGGTACGTGATCCTGCGCTGGAGAGCCGTATATGTAAGTTGTACAGTCAGAAAGGGGTTAAGGTGAAACATTGCAGATGAAAATCTACTAGTGGATGCCGAGCTTTACTTGTGGGTTTTTTACTTCATTTTTTGCCAGGACAGGAAGTGATATAAAATCTCTCCAATGGGGTCACCGACAAAAACAAAAACAAACTTGTAGTGTGGAAGAGTTAGTGCCGGTTCACACTGAGGCAGCACGACTTGCAGCACGACTGCCTCAGGCAACCTGCACACGACAGCAGCGGCGACTTGCAAAACAACTTCTGCATAGAAGTCAATGCAAGTCGCCTCAAGTCGCCCCCAAATTGAGTCGCTCCTATTAGAACGGTTCCATTGTACAGAACAGAACGCGACTTGTCAGGCAGCTAAGTCACCTGACAAGTCGCTCCAGTGTGAACCGAGTCTTAGGCCTTGTTCACACGAGCATACACCTGTGCAAGGGCTGTGTTTACCTGTACATATGTTGTATGCATTCCCGTGCAGGCAGTCCCATTTATGTCATTTGGGAGGCTATGGCTGCATGGACACAGCCACTACTCCCAATTTGACATCCGTGTGGGTGTGGACACATGGCTCTAAATGCAAACAGTGTGTATGGATGTCAGATTGGGAGCAGCGACTGTGTCCACGCAGCCATTGTCTCCCAATTGACATAAATAGGACTGCCTGCATGAGAATGCATGAAACACCTGTGCATCCTTGTATGGGTAAGCATGGCCCTCACATGGGTGAACACTAGTACTCTCGTGTGAACAAGGCCTTAGAACTCCTGATAACGGTTTTACCCCTTTTTGTGCCTTCCGCTCTGCCCATTTCATGTCACAGGGACAAGAAATTAGGGAAAATCCCCTCAAATGGAGTCACAGACACAAAACAAATCCTGACAAAATGCTAATATTTCTCCTCCTTACCCAAAATGTAAATTCTTATGGAGCGTTTGACCCCTTTCACACTGAGGTAGTTTTCAGGCATTTTAGCGCTAGAAATAGCCTCTAAATAGTGCTTGAAAACCACCTCCCATTCACTTCAGTGTGTCTTTTCAAACTGGGGCGGTGCGCTTGCAGGACGTTAGGAGAAAACCTGCAAGCAGCATCTTTGGGACACCCTGCACATTGAAATGAATGGGCAGCGGTTACAAAGCACCTGAAAAGCACTTGGGAAGCACCGCAACACTGGCATTTAGTTTTTGGGGTTAAAAGCGCCCCACTAGCGGATGAAAAGCAGCGCAAAAGCGCTGTTAAGATGAGCAGCGCTTTATCACTAGCGGTCGGCGTGAAAGCAGCCTTAATGTTGCGTAAGAATTGTTCCTATTATCTCCTTCTCATAAGTGGCACCAGAGATGACTAAACAATGTTAGAATTAGCAGGGACAAATCTCGGGCCCAGTCACAGATTTACCTTCTCGATCTGTGAATATTCTTCCAGAAGTTTATCGAGATTGACAGAAGAGTGTCTCTTCTTTTCTTGATTCAGGTCTTCATTCATGATATGGCGGTCTCAGAATTTACGATCTGTCAGAGATTTTGGGACCTTTCCAGAAGTCAGTTGGAGTCGGTATGAAGTGCACACACACTGCAGGCCGGAACATGTGACACGTTTATAAAGTCAGTCCAGGCCTGTAATGAATTCCCCCTCAAATGGCTTCCATGCGTCTTGTCAGAACATTACTAATAAAATGGAATCTTCATTTTCAGCAAAGCTATATAATTTCTTATCCTGTCATGACAAGAACATTTGTAGCCAGTATTTGTATGAATAATAAATATTAAATGTGGTAATAAATAAATAAATAAATATTAAAAAGGGGTGAGTGGGGAAATGTATTGCAGTGCACTGTTATGTTTACCTCAGACAGTGCATTGGTGTTTACCTCAGATATTACATAACTATGGCTCCATTTACACTAACACAACTTTCCAGTGCAACTTTGAGGCAACTATGATTCGACTTTACATTTAGGCCCCTTTCACACTGGGGCGGTGTGGGCGTTGGCTATTTTTAGCGCCGCTTTACTATCGTTTTAGCGGCGCTATTCGGACGCTAGCGGGGCGGTTTTAACCCCCGCTAGTGGCCGAAAAAGGGTTAAAACCGCCTGCAAAGCACCACTGCAGCGGTGCTTTACCGGCGGTATAGAGAACAGCTTACGCAGTTTAATACTGAACTGCCCCTCGCCCAATTTCCTTGTGTGGCCACGTGTCTTCTTTAGAGACCTTAGGGTAATTTGTTTTTTCCTAATGATATACAGTCCCCATTTAAACATTTGTATATTTTCAATCATATCAGCTCTTAACCACTTTCAGACCGGACCATTTTGCTGGCCAAAGACCGGACCACTTTTTGCGATTCGGCACTGCGTCGCTTTAACTGACAATTGCGGGGTCGTGCGACGTAGCTCCCAAACAATTTTTTTTCCCAAAAATAGAGCTTTCTTTTGGTGGTATTCGATCACCCCTGGTTTTTTTTTATTTTTTGCGCTATAAACAAAAAAAGAGCAACAATTTTGAAAAAAAAGCATTATTTTTTACTTTTTGCTATAATAAATATCCACCAAAAATGTATAAAAAAACGTTTTTTTTGCCTCAATTTAGGCCGATACGTATTCTTGTACAAAAAGTTATAGCGCAAAGGTTATAGCGTTTACAAAATAGGGGATAGTTTTATGGCATTTTTATTAATAATTTTTTTTTTTACTAGTAATGGCGGCGATCAGCGATTTTTATTGTGACTGCGACATTATGACGGACACATCGGAGATTTTTGACACATTGTCATTTATACAGCAATCAGTGCTATACAAATGCACTGATTCCTGTGTAAATTACACTGGCAATGAAGGGGTTAACCAGAAGGTGGCAGTGTAGGGGTTAAGTGTGTCCTAGGGGCGTGTTGCTAACTGTGGGGGGCGTGGCTGTGTTTTACACATCACTGATCTCTGCTCCAATCACAGGGAGCAGAGATCAGTGACACTGTTGCTAGGCAGACTCACGGAGGTCCCAACCAGTACGGCGGCAAATTTAAAGGGACGTACCTGTATGCCCATATGCCTGTTCGTGCCATTTTGCCGACGTACATCGTCATGCGCGGGTCGGGAAGCGTTTAAAGTGTTAAGCCCCATACACACGGTCGGATTTTTGCATGGATTCTGTCCGATCGGACAATGTTGTTGAAAAATCAGACCGTGTGTATGCACCATCGGACAGTGTACGTCGGATTGTCCGACGGACAAAGTCCTATCTCCTGCTGGATAGATTTTCCGACAACACGGTCCGATCACACCAAATCCGATCGTGTGTACGGTTGTCCGACCGGACAAAGTGCTACGCATGCTCAGATCACATTACAAGACCAAAGCTATTGGCTACTAGCCTCTACGTAGTCCCGTCGTAGGCAACAAACGTCACCACGTTCAGAATGATCGGATTTTCCGACAACTTTGTCCGACCGTGTGTATGCAACACCAACATCAGACAAAGTATGACGGACATGGTCCGACGGACCTGGTCCTCGGATAATCTGCGCGTGTGTATGGGGCTTTACTAAACCCACAACAGTAAAATAAGTGTGTACAGTGAGAAAAAAGGTATTTTGATCTCCTGCTGATTTTGTATGTTTGCCCACTGACAAAGAAATGGTCAGTCTATAATTTTAATGGTAGGTTTATTTTAACAGTGAGAAACAGAATAACAACAAAAAAAATCCTGAAAAACGTTAAAAAAAAGTTATAAATTGATTTGCATTTTAATGAGTGAAAAAAGTATTTGACCCCTTCGCAAAACAGGACTTAGTACTTGGTGGCAAAACCCTCTTTGGCAATCACAGAGGTCAGACGTTTCTTGTAGTTGGCCACCAGGTTTGCATACATTTCAGGAGGGATTTTGTCCCACTCCTCTTTGCAGACCCATTAAGGTTTCGAGGTTGACATTTGGTAACTCGAACCTTCAGCTTCCCCCACACATTTTCTATGGGATTAAGGTCTGGAAACTGCCTAGGCCACTCCAGGACCTTAATGTGCTTCTTCTTGAGCCACTCCTTTGTTGCCTTGGCCGTGTGTTTTGGGTCATTGTCATGCTTGAATACCCATCCACAACCTATTTTCAATGCCCTGGCTGAGGGAAGGAGGTTCTCACCCAAGATTTGACGGTACATGGCCCTGTCCATTGTCCCTTTGATGCAGTGAAGTTGCCCTGCCCCTTTAGCAGAAAAACACCCATAGCACCCAAGCATAATGTTTCAACCTCCATGTTTGATGGCGGGGATGGTGTTCTTGGGGGTCATAGGCAGCATTCCTCCTCCTCCAAACACAGCGAGTTGAGTTGATGCCAAAGAGCTTGATTTTGGTCTCATCTGACCAAAACACTTTCACCCAGTTCTTCTCTGAATCATTCAGATGTTCATTAGCAAACTTTAGACGTACATGTGCTTTCCTGAGCAGTGGGACCTTGCGGAGGCTGCAGGATTTCAGTACTCCATAGCGTAGCGTGTTACCAATTGTTTTCTTTGTTGCTATGATCCCAGCTGCCTTGAAATCATTGACAAGATTCTCCGGTGTAGTTCTGGGCTGATTCCTCACCGTTCTCATGATCATTGAAACTCCACGCAGCGAGATCTTGCATGGAGTCCCAGGTCGAGAGAGATTGACAGTTATTTTGTGTTTCTTCTATTTGCGACTAATTGCACCAACAGTGTCATCATCTCACTAAATTGCCTAGCTATGAACTTGTAGCCCATTACAGCCTTGTGTAGGTCTACAATCTTGTCCCTGACATCCTTGGACAGCTCTTTGGTCTTGGCCATGGTGGAGAGATTGGAATCTGATTGCTTCTGTGGATCAGGTGTCTTTTATACAGGTAACAAGCTGAGATTAGGAGCACTCCTTTAAGAGAATGCTCCTACTCTCAGCTCGTTACCTGTATACAAGATACAATGTGTAAAGAGTACCACTTACATATAGAGAAGGGCCCTCATAAGATTGGCGTGCCAGGTATCATCCAGAAGCGGCTTAACAAACAATGTCTTCTATGAGTAAGTCAACCAATACACTGACACAATTGACCAAATAGTCCTATTCTGAAAGATAATAATAGGTGTAGCGGTGACACTTTTACAAGGTGTCCGCTATATGTGAAAATTTTGTTTTTTCCTCCCCAGTAATGGGGTTCTGAGGGTTAATTGTGCAGGTTTGCTTTGGCATCAGTTTGGCTGGGCTGCACTAGGGTTCTGCCTGGTCATGGGTACAGTGAGGTACACATGACAGGCCCAGAACCAGGCCTGGTTGGACGTCTTAGGTATCAGTCTTCACCGGAGCCAATCAGTGGGTGCGTCTGGCCCTGCTGTGTAGTCTGGGGAAGAGTACTTAACCACTTCAGCCCCGGACCAATTGGCAGCCAAAGGACCAGGCCCCTTTTTGCGATTCAGCACTGTGTCGCTTTAACTGACAATTGCGTGGTCGTGCGACGTGGCTCCAAAACAAAATTGGCGTCCTTTTTTTCCCACAAATAGAGCTTTCTTTTGGTGGTATTTGATCGCCCCTGCGGTTTTTATTTTTTGCGCTATAAACAAAAATAGAGTGACAATTTTGAAAAAAATGCAATATTTTTTGCTTTTTGCTATAATAAATATCCCCAAAAAATATATAAAAAAAAAAATTTTTTTCCTCAGTTTAGGCCGATACGTATTCTTCTACATATTTTTGGTAAAAAAAATCGCAATTAGCGATTATTGATTGGTTTACGCAAAAGTTATAGCGTTTACAAAATAGGGGATAGTTTTTATAGCATTTTTATTAATATTTTTTTTTTTTACTAGTAATGGTGGCGATCAGCGATTTTTATTGTGACTGCGACATTATGGCAGACACATCGGACATTTTTGACACATTTTTGGGACCATTGTCATTTATACAGCAATCAATGCTATTTAAATGCATTGATTCCTGTATAAATGACAGTTGTAGTGAAAGAGTTAACCACTAGGGGGGGGGGGGGTAGGGGTTATGGGCTCTGACGTGTGTGTGTTTTTTTTACATTATGGGGCGGGCTGACGTCTGATGTCATTGATCGGCTTTCCCGATGACCGGGAACAGCCAATCAATGACAGGCAGAGTAGGAAGCGCGGGGAGAGGTTTGTTTACACAAACCTCTCCCCGTTCTTCAGCTCCGTAACCCGATCGCGGGACACCAGCGGCGATCGGGTCCGCTGGTCCCGCGGCCGGGGTCACGGAGCTGGCGTATATATGCAGTGGGCGGTCGGGAAGCGGTTAAGGTGAGGAAGTCACGTGTTCGGGGTTCAGCCGAAGCCGCCTGTTCCTGAATCTGGACCGGGGTAGCCCCGCGAGGCGTTTGTCGTCCCGCAAATATGGTCAGTTTGACTAGCCCCACAGACCCGCATGGTCTGGGGCAAGGATCCATCTGTTCCCAAGTCTCGGAACCGGCTGGCCCGAGGCGCAGTAACTGAGGGAGGATTCAAGGCGTCCGGGTGTGCTTCTTGGAGGGGCACCGCAGCTCATGTAAGCGACTGGGGGAGGACTCTTCGGAGGAGGGCCAACAAGCTGGCATCTCAAGAAGAGCCTGGTTGCTGGGTTGTTATGGACACTAACGAATCCACAGTTTCGCAGTACTGCCAAGGAGACAGAGAAAGTTCCAGGTACTGAGAAAAGGTTCCTATTCACTTTTGGTTGAAAGTTTATTCAGTGTCAGAGACTTTACAAGTTTCCAGACCAAAGTGTTGACTGCCATAATCTCTGGTTAGAGATTTGTTCAGCATTGTAAGTGCCCAGCTGCGAGTGGCTACTCTCTGGGTTTTTGTTAGAGACATTTCAATTGTCAGTAGTTCAAGGTGCAAAGAGTTTCTTCATCCTTACCCTCTGTTCCTATTCAAGACTGTGTTTGTTGGATGTTACCCCTGCAAATAAAATCCTTGTAAAAGGACTTTTATGGTGTCAGCATCCAAAGTTGTTGGGTACTAACCCTGGGAATCCCTGGACACGGATTAAGAAGCCAAGCGGAGGTAACTGGTAAGCCCAAAAGTCAAGGCCGCCCCATCGAGGGTTATGGCCGCTACATAGGCAAGAAATTGATTAGGCATCCATAAAGGATGCAAAGGGCGCTAGCTTCAATCGAGGGCTACAATGTTGTAATACTTACTGGGTACCTGACCCCAGAGGGGAAACAGAAAGAGAGGAGTCAGCCACCAATTCTCAATGTTTATACTGACTGGTTTCTCAGCATGGCACCAAAGAATGCAAGGAAAAAGGGGGAAAACCTTGCCTTATGGGATTGCGGCAGCGGAGGTTTCTAGTCTCCCCTCAGAGCTAAAGTGAAAGCGGTTCTGCACACATTTCATTTAGTAAATCTCTTTGCCTTCCAAATCAGGCAAAGAGTACTAAATGAAATGTGTTTTTTTTTTTTCACTTACCTTGTAATTGATGACTTCCTGTCTTCTGTCTCTGCGGGGGTGGGCGGGGTCTGTGCGGGGATCCTCATCACGCCGCACTGTCTCCTGGGATCTGGTGTCATTGATCCCAGGAGTCTGTGCGGGCATCTTCCAAAATCTTGCGAGATTTCGGCCACATCTTCCGAAATCTTGCGAGATTTCGGACACATCTTCCGAAATCTCGCGAGATTTCGGACACATCTTCCGAAATCTCGTGAGATGTCGGCAGATGTGCCGACATCTCGCGAGATTTTGGAGAACGTGAGCTGCACTTTGCCGTTACTGCGCACGCGCGAGCTCGGCGCAGTAACGGCGGTGCATGCTGGGCCATCTGAAGTGCCTGTGGGGTTTCACATGCCCACAGGCAAGATGGCCCCCCGCAGAAAAGAAGCATATAAAGAATTTTATCGGAGGAAAACCGGCTGCAAAAGAGATGGAAGATGGAACAGGTGAGTCCCCCAATTTAGCTATATGGCCTTGGCATATTCCCCCAAAAAAAAAAAAAAAAAAAAAGCAGTGCAGAACCGCTTGAAGTAAGTGTTCCCATTGGCTTCCTGACCTCTGTAAATAGGTCTAGTTGTATCCGGGTAGTGACAGGTTTTCCTAGGCTTTATGATGTGGCTAGTGTCACCTTGTAAGGGGGACAGTTTGTTGTATTTATAAAGTTGAACAAAGTAATATATGTTTTAAGTGGGGAGATTCCCCTGTATCTTGATTATACAGCTTGAGCCGTAGTGGCTGAGCTGTTTTACGTGTTTATTGAAGTTTAACTTTGAATATTTATTTATTTAAAGCCAATAATAAAGGCCGCGGCCAAATATTTTCCAATTAAAAAAGGTATTTGTGTTTTCTATTTATTGGGTTAAAAAATCTGCTTACTGCTATCCCATTTAAATGCAACCCATAATCAGTCTTCATTTAATCGATATAGACGCCTGGATATTGGTTTGTTGGTAAGTTTGTCGTCATTATTATTGGGATTTGCATCCATTTGCATCGGCATGATGGCTGAGTAATCAGACTTTTTTGACCATATACCATTATCTTTATATTATGCCTAGACATTACCCAACGGAATACTTCAGTAAAGAGACATCAACTCTTTGAGCTCAATACCATTATTGATTGCCACTTCAATATTATTGAGGTATATTTTGGTTTCTCTGACACTGGCTGATGGGAATGCTAGGAAAATGGACTCTGCGTTTGGAAGACTGATTATGTGTTGTATTTAGATTCTCTAGGGGCCATGCTGAGAAACCAGTCAGTATAAACTTTGAGAATTGGTGGCTGACTCCTCTCCATCGGTTTCCCCTCTGGGGTCCAGTACCCAGTAAGTATTACAACATTGTAGCCCTCGATTGAAGCTAGCGCCCTTTGCATCCTTTATGGATGCCTAACAATTTCTTGCCTATTATTATCTTTCAGAATAGGACCATTTGTTCAATTGTGTCTGTGTATTGGTTGATTTACTCATAGAAGACATTGTTTGTTAAGCTGCTTCTGGATGACACCTGGCACGCCAGTCTTATGAAGGCCCTTCTCTATATGTAAGTGGCACTCCTTACACATTGTATCTCTATATATGTATATGGGGATCATACTGGTAAAATGTAATGCTGAATTTTTCATCTGATTAGAAATGTGATGTCTCCCTCCTTTTCGTATATGATTTCTGTCTATAGTCAATCAAGTGAGGTCCTGAGAAAGCTAAACGTCGACCTTTTTGACCTAGTAGCAACAGAGATCTATTATGATATATGAGATATATTATGATCAACTAAGTGGTCAAATTGATGAGAGAGAGCTCTATTTTTCTTGTTTTTATAGATGGTACAAACATTTTTGAAATGTTTTGTAATAAAAAGATTTAGTATTACTGCGTAGTGATTGTCCTTCTCTGGTACCGGTAAAGTCCGCTCAGTCTGTCCACTTTTCTTCAAACAATCTTTATATGGATGAGGTCCCCCCATAGCCAAGTAATGTTTGTAGTCGTTCCTTGTAATTAGGTCCTCCAGCCCCCTTATTAGCCTGGTTGTCCCTCTCTGGATTCTCTCCAGTTCAAGCACATCCTTCCTGAGAATTGGTCACAACAACTGGATGGCATACTCAAGATGTGGCCAAACCACCAGTTTTGTAACAAACAAATATACATGTGGCGCTGGTACTGAAACAGATCCTATAGTACTGAAGTCCAAGTGGCCAGTGGGCTGCTATGCAGCCTAAAGATAGTCTATTGATTCAGGGCCAGCCTTAGCAGGAAAACAGAAGCGGTCTCCAAGATATGAAAGGAAAAACAAATGGAGGCGCCTCTGAGTTAGACTGTAAAGTGTGTATTTAATAAAAACACATAGTAACTTATATCTAGGTAAACAATGAAGGGTACATCTGTGGGTAAACGTTCTGTGGGGCATCCATCACACTGGTCAGTAGAAGGTATGCTGTCTCAGCCGCTCTTTGGGCTCTACCCGCAGGTAGAAAGATGGTATGATGGTGGAGAGCTGGAGAAAGGCTTGGAACACATCCTGGATTGCAGTGCTGAAGGGGATGACCTCACAGGCTTGATCGAAATATGTTTCTGGGCTGACGCACCCTGGTGGTGGGAGGAATGCACGCTCCTTTTTCAAGCTAGTTCAGATGAGCTGGATGTACTAGTATATATATATACCTAGTGCTGCCATCTAGTGGAAAGTTCGTATTGCTACAGGCAGCATTTTTAGTAAACATTAAACAATAAATGGATAGAGGCAACATACATTCTCGGATCGAAAAAAATACACACACACATGTATATTCCACATATTCCATATGTATATTCAAAAAGACAATGGCAATATTCATTTGTGATATGGAAATAAATATAATGTAATATAGATGGAAATTATATCACACTAGCGATATATAGTACATTTAAGGAAAGGGGGGGGGGGGGGGGGCTTTTAGCTTGTAATTAGGTATATCTGAAATCCTATTATATACAGTATTAATATGACATCACTGGTAATGTTTACGTAACCTTTATTATGTAAATAAGGCTATAACCAGATATTGTCTGATAAAAAAATTAGAAGATTTTATATAAAAATTTATTAAAATTGTGGATAGGATAGTATTCCACAGGATAAGAGCAGGGGTCTCATTAATATAAGTAAATGGCAGAGTGTATGTTATAAGAAGGGGAAAAAAACAATGATATGTTAGATTATATAAGATGTGTATATAGCAACTCATAGATGCAGAACATGGGATGGTGTTCCGCAGTGTAGAATTAGATTAAATACATATATATTATTGTGAGTGATTAGATAGGGAATCTTAAAACACATGCATCATGGTACCAATGTCAGATATATTTACTTACTGGTCTGGGAATCCCACCATGCTCATGTCATGCTCATGGATCACATGACAGACTATGTATGATGTTCTGCAGAAAAAAGGGGTGCACATATAGAATATGTGGAATATACATGTGTGTGTGTATTTTTTTTCTATCCAAGAATGTATTTTGCCTCTATCCATTTATTGTTTAATGTTTACTAAAAATGCTGCCTGTAGCAACATGAACTTTCCACTAGATGGCAGTACTACAGAGAGAGAGAGGCCACTTGTCACTGCTTGCACAGAGAGAGAGCAAGGCCACTTGTCACTGCTTGCACAGAGAGAGAGAGGCCACTAGGTATATATAAATACTAGTACATCCAGATCATCTGAACTAGCTTGAAAAAGGAGCGCCAGCCCAGAAACATGTCACGCTCAAGCCTGTGAGGTCATCCCCTTCAGAACTGCGATCCAGGAAGTGTTCCAAGCCTTTCTCCAGCTCTATACCATCTTCCTGCCGGCTAGGAGAGCCCAAAGAGCGGCTGAGACAGCATATCTTCTACTTACCAGTGTGAAGGATGCCCCACAGAGCGTTTACCCACAGATGTACCCTTCCTTGTTTACCTAGATATAAGTTACTATGTGTTTTTATTAAATGCACACTTTACAGGCTAACTCAGAGGTGCCTGCATTTGTTTTTTCTTGCACCAGTTTTGTAAAGTGGTAGATTATTATTAATATGCTAATAATTGCTAATAGTCTGTTGGCCTAGCTTACGGCAGACTGGCAATGCATGCTATTGTGGAGTCTGTCACCTACAGAGACCCCCCAGATCCTTTTCCACATTCGATTCAAAATCCTGTTTGAAGGGGTGGTAACTTGTTGTTGTAGTCATACCCTTCCACTAGGGGGAGCTGACATGACGTCTCACACTCCTTCCTTACCAAATGATCTGCTATTCTCTGGAAACTGAGCATGAGTTTAGAATATTTTCAAAGGCGTATCAAAGAATCCAGAGACACAAAAAAAAAAAGGTATTTTGGACAATAATAACGGCTCTGACTCACAGGCTACAGACCTAGCCCCTGCAGCACCCAATGTTCTTATTAAGAGGCAAGAAAACAAACATCCCACTTCAATGATTAAACAGGTAATAAAAATCATCATCGCTGTGTGCTGTTTGTAACCCTATTATCTTGTACGATTGCATTATAATTCTAACAGGGCAACGGATATTCCTGATAATGTCAGAGTCAGGTCCAAAGACACATTTTGCTCATAACACACACAGATGTGATCGGTAAATAACTGGCTGAGCTGCTCTTGGCATGCTTACTGCCTCCTAAATCCTATAAACAGCGCTTGGCTTCAGGGAAAGGATATTGACTGTCTCGTATTCGTGCGCTGGCTGTGTAATTAGATTCACTCAGAGCGTGGCACAAGGCCATTCGATTGTGCTCTACCTTGATCTGTTGTCTTGTCCAAGAAGAAATCATTAGGTGCAGGTCTGGTAAAGGCCAAGCTCTGCCTTTTTACAAGTGAGATTCAGCGCTTGATTTCACCTCTGCTAATAAGCAAATAAAACTTTCCTTTATCTGTTTAAGATAGAATCTTAATGTGAGAATGTTTTATTTTTATTTTTTTATTTTATTGTTAAAGTGGTTGTAAACCTCAGACATGAAATATGAGCAAAGCATATCCCTATATAGTGTGTACTTGTCTCAATCCGGAGCACTAAGTGTCATTTCTGTCTGCTGCCTCGTTCCTCTACTATCAGCATGAGTCCCTTCTGACATGTTTTCCTGACACCAAGAGAAAAAAGGTGACAGGGGAGGAATCTTCAGCACACACTATGATTGACAGCCTCAGCCCTGTACTGTGTGAAATATCAGCTCTCCACCCTCTGGACTTTGAACGGCTGTAGAGAAGAGATGACTGCAGATATACATTTACAACAGATGCAGGAGGATTTGTTTCATCTCTGGGTATCACCTGAGGCTGGTCACTTTACTGGGTATATGTAAGGGTTTACAACCCCTTTAACCAGATGCCAACCACCCCATGTACATTTACTGCGACAGGGCGGCTGCTCTGGGCAGAATCACACATCCGTAGGTGATACTGCACTTTTGGGTCTGGGGCGCTCACCGATGGCGACCCGATCCTGCTGCGTGCAATCCATTCAGCGGGTCCCGCCGATCATTCAGGACACATGTAAACAAGGCAGATCGCCGTTCTGTGACAAGGAAAGGCTGTACTAAGCAGGAACACAGATCTCTGTCTTCCCACAGTACAATTACCCCCCGCACAGTTAGCAGGCACTCCCTATTAACACATTTAACTCTTTGATTGCCCCTGATGTTAACCTCTCCCAGCCAGTGTCATGAGTACAGTGACAGTGCATAATTTGTAGCACTGATCATTGCATTAGTGTCGCAGGTCCCTAAAAAGTGTCAGTTAGGTGTCCGATTTGTCCACTGCAATATCGCAGTGCTACTCTAAGTCGCTGATCGCTGCCATTACTAGTAAAAAAAAAAAAAAAAAAAAGTTCCAAAAATATATCCCATAGTTTGTAGACGCAATAACTTTTGCGCAAACCCATCAATATACGCTTATTGGGATTTTACCAAAAATATGTGGCAGAATACATAGTGTCCTAAACTGATGAAGAAATTAGATTTTTTAAATTTGTTTTATCGGATATGTTTTATAGCAGAAAGTAAGACAAAATATAAACAAAATCGTCAATTAAAAAAAAAAAATAAAAAAAAAATATATATATACGATTTTGTTTATAGCGCAAAAAAATAAAAACCACAGAGGTGATCAGATACCACCAAAAGAAAGCTCAGTTTGTGACAAAAAAGGGCATACATTTTATTTGGGTACAGCGTTGCACGACCGCACAACTGTCAGTTAAAATATTGCAAAAAAAATGGTCGGGTCATGAAGGGGGTAAATCTTTCCAGAGCTGAAGTGGTTAAGGAAGTGATCCTGCCACCTCCCTCCTGAATCTCTGATCCACAAACCACGAGCCGAGCATTTGGTTTGCAGTTGCTCCTATTGAACACAATTGACAGGTGGTGACACCTGTAAAAACTCTGTAGCCCAAGTTCAAAATGCTGCGGCCACGGCATATATAAAGCCCTGTCAGGCTGTAATGTTAGCACTTGGATGGGTGGGTGCTAAAACCACAACTCAGCCACTTGTTTTACCACCCCCTGGCCAGAGAAAGCCCTAATTATTTAAAACATATGAATGTTTGGTGAATGACATGTCTTTATTGGCCAGATTTTTCTCTCCATCATCTAGCAAAAACAGAAATATCAGTTTTAGACGGACGGAACCTTTAATTATCACATGGTTCAAGAAGGGATCCACTCATCCTGTAAAAAGAAAATGGCTTTGAAAGGCTTGTTTGTGGCTTTTTTTTCTGTTAGCAGGAGGATTAATGCATTTCCCTGCATACCATTAGCACAGTGACACACTGTTCCCATGATTCAGCCAATCAAGATAATACATGGTGGTGGTTATTCTCAGCCCTCAGAGTACTCATGTATCGCTCACACAGTTCTCAGTTGCCAAATCTGCTTGGGTAAAAACAAATTAAGAACATTGATGTGCTCAACTGTTTTGTACCCCATCACATTATCACATGAACATGGAATTCATATGCTAAACACAAGCTGTTGCTAGAGTATGTTAACCCGATAATGGATCTCTGAATGGTCTATTCTTCGATTTCAGACACTGGGCCTGAACAAGAGGAAGGACTGCGTATACTATCCATAGCAACCAGTCAACTGTTCAACTAATGTAGGTAAAGCCGAACTTCAATTTAAATAGTTCATGTGGACCAGCTGGGCCAAAACAAACTATTTAAAGTGATAGCAAAGCTGAAGTAATGTCCCATACACACTATTAGATTTTCTGCAGATTTTTGTCTTCAGATCTCCCAAAACCATATAATATGAAGTTAAACCTTAAGAGTTTCAATTTGTATGCAATCAGACAGGCCCTTGCACTACATGGTTTTGGTAAATCTGAAGACAAAAATCTGCAGAAAATCTGTAGTGTGTATGGGGTCTTATGCCGCGTACACACGATCGGAATTTCGGCCAGCAAAAGACCGATGAGAGCTTTTCGTCGGAAAATGCAAATGTGTCTATGCTCCATTGGACTTTTGCTGGCCGAATTCCCACCAGCAAAAGATTGAGAACATGTTCTCAATTTTTCCGACAGAAAAAGTTTCTAGTGGAAATTCCGTTCGTGTGTATGCAATTCCGACGCACAAAAAAACACACATGCTCATAATCAAGTACGAGACGGAGCCGCTCGGTCTGGTAAAACTACCGTTCGTAATGGAGATGGCACATTCGTCACACAGATAATTTTTAAATCTTTCAATGCAGCGCATTCTCTTCTTTATAATGCTAGAAGAATGAAGTTGTTTTGATGCTCCACTGCTCCACCGAGCAGTGGAGCTTTAATAAAGGACCCCCATACTTTTACTATATCACACGATTTGGAGGTGTTTCTTTATATCTTTTTGGTGACTCTCTGGGATATCGGCCTGAATGAGACTGCTGGAGAGACCAGCACCTGGAGGACCCTGATTGATTTGACACACGCTTCAAAAGACCATGAATCTGGTAAGCCTTCATTTATATCTTATTATCGGATGATGATATCTGCGTGGTCAATTTTTAACATTGCCTAAGTTACCCTGGTTTATCACTTTTTGAATGCTTCTCACTTTGGGAGATAATTGAGCGGCATAATATTTGCAGTCACGGACTTTAATTTGAATTATATGCACTAGCAATTTATTTGCTGTCACGGACTTTATTTCAATTTTTCATGTATCATTAATTTATCACATGTGTATGCATTATTTCACTTTATATGCCTGGCTTTAGGCTCAAGTATATTTTTGTAGCTTACATATATCACATTTTTGCCAATTAAGTTTGCCACCATTTAACACTCACCCTCATAAGGTGAAGGTATTCATTCACTATTTAGTCATTTTTTGAGCGCTGCACTTTTTCTTTTCTTTCATTGTTTGGTTCGGTATCTAGGGCTACAGTGCTCAGCAGCTCTTATTATTTTCCTACTTAGCGCGGATTTCTCCAATTTTTTATTTTTTGTTTATAGATGCCATAGGCCTCTACAGCATCAAGGGGGGCTTTCAGGGCCACATTAGCCTCCTTAATGAGGGCCAGTGCTGCCTCATCCATGTTCCTCTCCTTCCTGGCCCTTTTTGGTGGAAGGCGGAGAGGAGGCACCTGGGATTGGGTGTGACTGGGGCCCCGCCACCTCCTGGCTGACACTTACCCCCGCCTCCTCCTGTGTGCCACATTCCAGAGCCTCGTCTTGGCTGAGCTCTTCCTGTGCATGAAAAAGGGACATCGTTTTAGTTTTTGGTTCATCAATCACACACAATTTTCAGCTCATGACTGTTGCAAATTGAATTTTAATAAATAGAAAAGACTATCATTCTGACCCCAGCATTTTTCATTCTTGTCACAAAATTTTGTTGGCCCCTACTGTCTATTGATATGTAAAACACTTTTTGTTAAATCATTAATTTGTTAGCAATAATAACATCTAGTTACCAACAATCATTTTCCCACAAAAAATATGTTTAAAAATACTATATCTGGCTCCATCTGGGCTCCTCAATTTTGTCCAGGATGGAAAGCCCAGTTTGGTCCTCAGAAGCCTCAGCTGGGGTTGAGGGAAGGGTTGAGGGAAGGCTGGATGGAAGGCCCCCCTTCCAAAGAGTCGAAAGTGATTCCCTGGCTTTAACTGGTCATCCAGAAAACGCATCCTGTTGTAGTACCACAGACTGGGTACATACACGTCTTCTGCTGCTGCTGCTCCTGACCTCAGGGACTTCTGGACCTTCTGATACTCCTTCCTAAATGTGCTTCTCAAGCTACCAATTTTATTTTCAACAAACGTGATGTCTGCGTTGGGGACCTGCATCTTCACGAATTCCAGCAGTTTCTCCAGCGATGCCTTCCTTGCTGGGCTTATTTCTAAAAATAAATTCCTCATATCTTTGTATGAATTGTCCCATAACATCAGGATCTTTAAATTGTTAATTTTTTTCTGAAAGACCAAACACAAGACAAAAACACTAAATATCAGGCTAAACTCCCCTAATCTTATCCCAATATAGGCCTCAATCTAGAATCAGCATAGACCACTGGTGTCCCAAGTTAAAATGTTACCTTCGTTAAAACGTTTGTCGTTTCCGTTCCTCCTTCCTCCACACACAGAACGTACGTACGACACACACGTGTTAGCTTTATATACACTGCGCATGCATGAAACTCCGCCCGTGTCTCCCGCCCCTGACGTTCTTTCTAGAATATTCCCCGCCCCTTCTCTTTCCTCACAGTGGGGGAGAGGAACATGGCAGAGACACAGCAGGTGCATATTGGCAGTAACGAGGAGCAGGAAAGCCCGGAGCCAGAAACGTCCCGATCCCGGAGGAGAAGATTTAAGGCCTCAAATATGTCCTTTGTAGAGATGTTGGAGATGGTGGACATCTTGAGGATGAATGACTATGACGGGAATTATGGACAGTACCCAAACCCAAATACGAGACAAGCCAAGATCATGACTAACGTTGTGAAGAGTCTGCACAGGAATTTTGGGGTATGAAGATCCAAGAAGCAATTGAGGAAATGCTGGTCAGACCTCAAATTAAGGGAGCAGGATCAGTACAGAAAGATCAAGAGAGTTCTTCGAAAAAGTAAGTAGTTGTCCTGTGTTCCTATTCTTATTATTACTTGCATGCTACGCCATGTGCTTTTCTTTACTGTTGGACATTTTAAAATGCCTACTTTCATGTTCGTGGGCACAGTAATCGGTCGTAGTATGTTTGCCAACTAAATACAATGTTTTTCCCAGATACAGGGTTAACTACATTTGGTCATTATAATTTGTATTAAAAGAAGTTTAGGACATTGCTGTCTAGATGTGTTTGAAACTAGAATGAATTGCAAACCTTATTCAGTGTAATGTAAGGAGAGGACACTCAGCAGCTGTGTACACATCTGGACTCAGGAGCACTAGTGTGAGACACAATAACAAACTTTTTAGGGTGTCCCACACAGGTGCTCCAGTGGATACTAGGGGTGTCTCCATGTGTGAAACGTGTCCAAAAAAGGTAAGTATTCCAGCTTTGGTAAGGGAATAAATCACGTCTTCAGCTTGTAACTCTACCAAAACAGACAATTGTACCCCACTTCCCAGCAATGTTTCATATTCCTATTTCTTGCCTCAAATATCGGTGTGCTAAGTATCCCTTTTGTTTCATTCTCATAGGGGAGCAAAGACTCTGAAAATATGAGGACACCAGGGGGGACAGAGGTCACAATCTGAGGATGTGGAGAAAGGGGAAGTGGTTTAAATTGACACCACAACAGGTCAGTGTCTGACACCCCAGATTCAGGTAATAGATGTATGCCTGCATATTTATAATAAATGGGGTGTATTTTATTTTTTAGGTGATGTACAGGTTGTGGAAGAACAATCACATCATTTCACCAGTGACAGTGCCCAAAGGCTAATCCAAGAGATAATGTGGTGTAGTCGGGATTTAGACTGTATAAAACAAAAAACTCTTGAGATTGAACAAAAACTAAAGAACATGATTGATGTCCTAGAAAGAATCTAAATACCCCAAAAATGACACCTTTTTTTTTATTAAAACAAAAATTTTGTACACATTTTAAAAGCCAAATTTTGAAGATGCACACAGCGTGTCAACATGTGCTATCTGCCATCAGGGGATATCAATGTACGCGTTTTGTGCCTCAAGTAGGTGAGAGGAAGGAGTTGCACCCCCAAAAACACGTCCATTGATCCCCCATGATGGGAGATAGCACATGTTGACATTAGGCATGGGATCAGGAGGGAAATCCCCATTTTGACTTAAAATTGGTGTGCATCTCCAAAATTTGGCTTTTACAAGGGTGACTTCACCGTTCAACACATTTTGGACACTATAATGTCTGATATTGCCTTCAGTGTTTCAATGTTGAACTTTGTAAGTTCCCGAGTTGTGTATGTTATGTTTTGAAACATGCCTGTTTATGTACCCTAAAAAATATTTAACAAATAAAAATAAACCAAGAATTGGTGTTTTTACCAAAAATATGTTTTACAACGCACATGTACATGTGCACAGAATTAAAGATTTTATAATTAACAATGTGTGGCTGTTTCTTTCAATGATCAATACCATTTTTTGTATTAAGTTGGTGTTTTCAGTGACAATGGGTGTTATTTAATAATGCAAAAACCACTTGGCACTACAAGTGCACTAGGAGGACCTAGGAGACAGCAAAAAGAAACCCAAGCAGTAAATGAAAATCAAGATTTGATCTGATAAAAAAAAAATGTATTCAAAAGTTGGTGGCAAATCAATGGCCCCCCTTCCCTGTAAAATATTGGACATAATTTTCTCTCACTTCACGAGCACTTTGGGGGGCAAACCAGGATGGCCCATTTCCAGGGCCGTCATTGTAACTTCGGAAAGTCCAGCCTCTGTTTTTTAAGAAAATTGTGCGGGATGCAGCAACTCAAAATTATATGATTCAGTTTGTATTCTGCCATATTTATGGCAGTTTGAAACAGACGGGGTGAGGGTCCTCTGGGGGAATGGCCTCAAATGGTCACCCAGACCAAATGCTTCATCTGCGATGAACACAAATGGCAGTCCTTCCACGTTTTCCTCCGGAGGTGGCAATCCCAAGCCACCACTCTCGAGACGTCAGTAGAACTCGGTCCGTGCAAATACTTCACCATCCGACATCTGGCCATTCCTCCCCACGTCCACATATAAAAAGTCATATGTCGCCGACACCACCTCCATCAACACAATACTATTGAACCCCTTGTAATTGTAATAGTATGACCCCGAATGGGGTGGTGGGATGATGTGGACATGCTTCCCATCAATTGCCCCTCCACAGTTCTGAAAGTCCCAACGGGTGGCAAAGTGGGATGCCACAGTCTGCCTTTCCTGTGGCGTTGAAGGAAACTGTGGAGTCAAACAAGAAAAAAAAATGTGTAATTTTGAACATAACATTGCAAGCAGATTAGACACAAACACTCTTGGCCAACATCAGTATATCATATATTTTAAGGAGTATTTAAAGGCAAAAATATAAGGTCCACTTATCAGATTCCCCCCCTCGTCTGATGGCCCCTTGGATATATTTTAGGGGGGGGTATGTTTTGGACAGGTAACCCTCTCCACTTCATTGAGAGCTGAATGCATAAATAATGTGTGTTACTTTGGCCAGGCCCTCCTTACACTATTGGCAGCCCACTGGACAGGTAAGAAGTATCATAATACACAAATATATATACACACTGTACAAATTGAAGCACATTTTTACATTCTGCAATTACCTATCAAGATAAAAATAGGAGAAAAAAACTTTAAACAGTACCATTTGAAATTATTCAGGCAGGCCCTTGCACTAAATGCTTTAAGGAATTTATCCATAAATATGAACACAAAAGAGGTAGGTATAGTGTGTATGGGTTTGGCAAAGTCAGCAGATAGAGGATTGTTATCAGCTGACTTAGCGGTTGGGGGGGGGGGGGGGTCCAAATGATTTTGGGCCCCCCCCCCCAAAAAAAAAAAAGCCACTTGCACTCTGCATGAATTTAAGGACACAAATAACATTTTTACACATTTTAGGGGGTGTTTAGGGTAAAGCAGTACTATGGAGCTGACAATATACATTATTAAGTGACTAGGCTATAGGTGTATATGGGCCCAGGATAGCATGCTGGGGAGGTTAGTGAAAGAAAATATGCATGTAGGCCAAAAAAGGAGCATTAAAAGCTTACAGCATGCATGAGGACAAAGGGGACATTCACAGCATATTACAATCATGTTAATTAGGGAACGATGAAAGAAATACAATACATTAGCAAGCATTAAATACATAGAATGTGATGTTAAAGGAGAAATCTTACCTTAATATAGTCCTTCTGCAGGACCTGGATGATGGCAGAACAGGTTTCTGGGATAATGATCCCCAGAGCCTGGGGGGAGATGCCTGTCGAGAACTTGAGGTCCTGCAGGCTTCTCCCAGTCGCCAAGTATCGCAACATGGCGACTTGCCTCTGCTCTGGAGTGATGGCTTGCCTCATACAGGTATCCTGCCTGCTGATATAAGGTGTCAGCAAAGCCAACAGACGGTGAAAAACGGGGTCCGTCATCCTGAGAAAGTTCCTGAAATCATCAGGATTATTCTCCTGGATCTCACGCAGCAAAGGCATATGAAAGCATTGGTCATGCTGGAGTAACCAATTATTGGTCCATGAACTCCTCCTCGCCCTGTTCATGGACTGAGCTCGGGTCAAAGCTAGAAGCCCAACACCAAGCCCCCGCACAGCACGAACTCTACGACGAGCACGTACCCGCAACATGGCTTCAAAATGGAACACTCTGAAAAACAGATACGAACTGACTGCATGCATTGAAAAACAGATACAAACCCACAAGCACAAACTGAACAGCAGTAAAATGATCTGAAAAGCACGAGTCTGAAAAGCGCGAATCGTCTCTAACCAAACTTCTACTAACATGAACTTAGCAGAAGGAGCCCAAAGGGTGGCACACTTAATATTGAACTGCCCTTTTATAGACCCATCAGACGTGTTGTACGTCACTGCGTTCTTGGTGGTCAGAATTTGGTGTGACCGTGTGTAGGCAAGACAAGTTTGAGCGGAATTCCGTTGGAAAAATCATCATAGCATTTTCCGACGAGAATTCCGATCATGTGTATGCGGCATTAGTCTTTAAATTTCCACTTTTGCAGTCAAATTTGGGAACTGCAAGTTTTTTTCCATTCCATTCACACAGCATGTTTTTAAAAAAATTGAACAAAAACTCTCAGACATTTAATTTGATGCAACAGGATAAAAATGTATATCTGACTGAGTCTGTTCAATTCTATATTCTAACAAATTCACCTGATCTCTACTCCTGAGGTGTTACAACTAAGCATAATCCTTAGCAATGGAAATAAAAAACATATCTTTTTTGATCTGCACCATTGGAAGGCTTCTCCTTTTTTGCATGTCCTTTGTTGTGCCAAACCTGCCTGACCGATCCATCTGGTCATTTGGCTGTCTCTACCATTGAGACCCCATCAAGAGATTTCCTGGCCTTGGAGGACCCCTTGGATCGTTGCTATCCAGCCGCTGATCGGGATATCTATGCTTGATTGACCTGGTGTCGCCGGCATCCAGGTCCACTGGTTCTGGTAAGAGTAAACATTCTTATTCCTTTTTGGATGTCATTGCTCCATGGATGCTACACTTTTTCAGCTGTTTACTTCATTTCCATATGAACTATTATCCAGTTTAGGTTGATTCACCATTTACTTGGACTGAGACATTTGGGGCTTACCTATTGTCCCTATACTGATGCTGTTGGGACTCATTTTCACATTTTTATGTTATTGTCCACAGTTTGAATCTTCATTTTTACTGTTTGATTGCTATTAGCGCTGCATTCTCACCAACCGACCAAATTAACCTGTCCAACAGTCTGTGTTAAAAATAGGGGTTTAGTTAGCACGCATTTGCAAATACATGCGTAAGCTGCAAGGCCTCTTCACGGCACCCCGTGTATTGCTTGCAGTCCTTACGCTACTGAATTTATAAGCGTCTCCACAATGGAAGCACATGCATTAAATGGATAGATGAGGGGCAGATGGGCCTGGACGCAGCCCAATCCCCCTTAAAGGAACAGGAGCACACTGGACACCCAGCAATAGCACAGTGGCAGCGAGGTTCCCAGTGTGTCCCCGGACCATATTTACACCAGTAACAAACTAATGGCCCCTGCCCCCACCTATAACTGGCCTTCACAGCAAGGAGCACATGCAAGGGCAAACCCATGAAAGACAAAAAACAGAACATTCCATAGCTCAACTCACCAACCAGTCTGCCAACTGACCAAATTAAACTGTCCAACAATGTTTTCTGCCACTGTGCTATTGCTGCGTGTCCAGTGTGCTCCTGTTCCTTTAAGGGGGATTGGGCTGCCTCCAGGCCCACCTGCCCCTCATCTATCCATTTAATGAATGATCTTCCATTGTGGAGACACTTATAAATTCAGTAGCGTTATGACTGCAAGCAATACACAGGATGCCTTGAAGAGGCCTTGCAGCTTACGCATGCGTTAACACACATTTGCAAACGAAACCCCTGTTTTTAACGCAGACTGTTGGACAGGTTAATTTGGTCAGTTGGCAGATTGGTTGGTGAGTTGAGCTACGGAATGTTCTGTTTTTGTCTTTCATGTGTTTGCCCTTCCATGTGCTCCTTGCTGTGAAGGCCAGTTATAGTTGGGGGCAGGGGCCATTTGTTTGTATCTTAGTATAGACACTAATTTTATATGGGTCAAGATTAGTCTCAATTGTATAGTGTTATATGCGGTTTAGGGTGTCTTCCTAGACTAATGCCCTTTACCTACCTTATGGTAGACTCTCCTATTTGTTGACATAACTTATGGTTTGTCATCTTTCATTTACACGATGATGTAATGTATTTGGTGATTATTTGCTGTATAGTCTCTAAACTTTAATAAAATGTTTATGGAAAAAAAAAAA
Organism: Lithobates sylvaticus; assembly: GCA_028564925.1. Classification (NCBI taxonomy): domain Eukaryota; kingdom Metazoa; phylum Chordata; class Amphibia; order Anura; family Ranidae; genus Lithobates; species Lithobates sylvaticus. Next base: position 81,165,521 of record CM053026.1, read on the forward strand.
AAAAAATAATCAAAAAAAATAAATTTCTACCTTTTTAGATCAACCATTTTCAACCAGGGTTCCTCCAGAGGTTGCTAGGGGTTCCTCGAGCTGTGGCTGATTGACCTCCTATCTGATGGTACTTACATATTTTTGGGTCCAGTGCCACTTGACAGAGTGGAGCCCACAGCAAGACATCAATGATTTTATTTTTTTTGCTGTTTGCAAAGGTGACAATCTATCAGAGAACATTTGGGACTTTATTGGCACTACACTAGGGAAATATTCAAGAAAAGAATTGTGCTAGGTGTATAAAAAATAATGAATCAAAATAACATGAAAAAGGACCGTGAAGCATATCCTGAAGCTGAACACTATAACCCCGATATAGGGCACAATAGTAAATGTATAGAAAGAGAGTGCAGCTCTGGATAATATACAAAGAGTAAAGAAGCTTCTGGAGAAAAACAATAGACGTGAATGTGATCATTCAAAACAGACTGAACAATATAACCTAAATAGTCCTGAAAGTGATAAGATTGCTGTATATCAGCAAACGTGCTTAATAACACAAAATAAGTTCATAAATAAACATCCAAACAGTTCATATGTGAGAACATCCAGAGGGTATCCAAAGTGCAGTTATGGTAGATATGTGTTTTCACTGCTTGTGCTGCCCATCACCATATAGTAAAACAATGGAGGCTTACCAGAAAGCCAGCGACTGCCCTTATCCAGGGGGGTCAAACTAGGCTTGGTTGAACAGTAAAGATGCTATTAGATCTTCCAGGCTTCCTCTCCAATGATCGATCTACCTCTGGGGAGGCCCCTTCCAGAGTTCACTTCTGGTGTGGACTATGACCAGGTGTTCCTTTCCCACGGAATGGGTATGGACCTCCAATAGGTGAAAAATGGGAGAAAAAAAACTCCAATAATGTAGATGTTCCTTATAATCAATTTATTTGAATAAAAAGGATCCAATACATAAAAAGTTAAACCTTGCAAGGTAAAATAGCTCTGTGTGTCTACGAGAACGGTTCGCACATGCGCAGTGCGTGTGTGCGCAACGTCCCTACGACCGTTTCGTCACAACTGACGTCATCAGGGGTACACACGCACGCCCGCACATGCACCTTATATAGTGTATAGCGACAGCTAGAAAGCACCGCTATTGTTTCCCTTGGCAACACTCAGGAGCTAAAACAACACAGTCTACTGGCCAACAGAGGGGGAGAGGGGGCAGGAGAGGTTCTACATCCCGCCCATTCCAACCATCACCTCCACCTTGGCACCATAGAGATGGCCATCAGGCTTATCAGAATTATAGTGAAAGGCCTGTTTTTTCTAATAATGCTGGTAACCATAGTCATCATATGGTCAACACCAGAAACAGATTCACCCCTCTGGATAATGCTATAGGAGGTGGTGCATCTGGATCTGGTGAAAGCCGTACTAATTTGTACCCCTCTCAAAACCAACATGGAGAAAAACATTTTGGACGGGATTTTCAGTTGGCCAACAGGGGAAGGAAGAAAAGAAATGGCAATGCAAGAGAGGGAGCAGAGGGGGGAGGACCCTTCACTCCAAAAAGAAGGAGAACATAGATGTAAATGGCATTATATAAACCTTAGTACTAAGGAACGATCTAGGGAGGAACTACTGACTTTAAATAAAAGGTCTGAAGTTTGCACCACCTCGAAACCTTAACAAATTTCAGACCTTTATAGACGTGCAAAAATATACACGTAAACTCAACATTAAGAGGTATATTTTAACCAATCCGGCCAGACAGCCAACCAGGGAAGCATCTGTAATTGTCCATTCTGGCATGTCAAATGTCAAATGCTTCACTCTTTAACCCTCCAGGGAATTTAGCACCTATTGTTAATGTATTTCGAGATCTGGTAATAAAGGATCTGGCCAACTTGAGAACAAAGCTGGTGCAACCACAACATAACATCAATGTGGGAATTGAAGCATTATGCAACAGGAAGGACATAGTGGTACGACCTGCTGACAAGGGTGGAGCTATTGTCATCCTGGATAAAGATTCCTACTCTGATGAAATGTCAAGGATTCTTTCAGATTCTGATACCCCTTATCATGTGACCCTACTGTCACTTACAAACGGGAGTTAAAACTTCTGATTGATAAGGGCCATAACATGGGTATATTAAACAAAAAACAAAAGGAACATTTGATTCATTTTGCTCCTCGGCTATGTGTTATGTATATATTGCCCAAAATCCACAAGACTTTGATTAATCCACCAGGCAGACCCATCATCAGTGGTATAGATTCCATAACCTCCTGTGTGGGCAAGTATATAGATCTTCACTTGCAACCACTGGTGATGGGTACTCCTTCCTTCCTTAAGGACACTAAACATCTGTTGAATGAAATTGAGTGGAAACCATCCTATATGCTGGTCACAGCTGATGTCGCATTGCTCTATACGGCGATATCTCACAGATTGGGCCATGATGCTGTGCAACATTTTCTCTATCGAGACTCGGGTATTTCCATTGCGCAGTCTAACTTTGTTAAGGAGCTACTCAACTTCTCGATGGGGCATAATCATTTTTGGCATAACGGTATGCATTATCTACAGATTAAGGGAGTGGCCATGGGGGCAAAATTGGCCCCCAGTATGGCCAATCTCTTCATGGCTAAATGGGTGGAGGATGTGGTTCTACATGACAGGTCACCACAACTTGTCATGTGGAAACGATTTATAGATGACGTCCAGTGCATTTGGGATGGTGATGCGGAATCTGTAGTTACCTTTCTATCTTTCATAAACAGTAACAATAGGGGTATCACACTCAGCTATGAAACTAGTCCCACCCAAATCCACTTTTTGGACTTGAATAGTACCATTGTTGATGAAAGGATTGTCACATCCACTTTTTTTAAACCGACCAACAGAAATGGATATATCCCTCTTGACTCTTGTCATCACAGCTCTTGGCTGTCGGCGGTTCCAATGGGACAATTTTTACGCCTAAAATGAAAATTACACGAATATGGAAGAGTTCCACAGAGAGCTTTGGTTTTAAAATCTAGGTTTCTAAGTAAAGGCTATGATAATGTGACCCTCGATTCTCTGATATCGGAGGTAGAGAAAAGAGATTGTCAGGTCCTTCTGGAGGACAAACCACCCCAGGTTGAAAATCGAGAGGACTTTGGTCTGGCCTTTCTTACAACCTACTCCAGCCAACATTGGGCCATAAAACGTATAATAAAAAGGCACTGGCCGGTGATTAAAAATGATTGCATCCTTGGACCTCTATTGTCGGATAACCCCTGTGTACTGTTTAGAGGTGCCTCTAATCTTAGACATTCAATTGTTACCAATGTGCCAAACCCTCCAGTGCGTCCAACTTTTTTGGGGGATTTAAAAGGTTTTTTTCCCTTGCAGAAAGTGCAAAGTCTGCAGGGTGAATGCCTTGCGTGAAAAAATGCACGGAATTCACATCAGCGGGCACAGGTGACAAATACCCCATTAAATCTTTCATAACATGTACCACTAAATGTGTTGTATACCTCCTTTTAGGTGTCCCTGTGGTCTGGAGTATGTGGGACGAACGATTCGGATGTTGCACATTAGATTAGGGGAGCACATTACAAACATAATGTTTCTAAGCATTATGATCTTAAACATGACCGTGACCCTAAGGGTACCACCTTCATCACCCTTGAAAAATATATTCCTCATTGGCGTGGAGGTAATGGCAGAAGAGTGATCTCTAGGTCCGAAACTAATTGGATCTATAAGCTTGGTACCTATGTTCCCAATGGTTTTAACGTAGAGTGGGACATGTTTATTAATAACTGTTGATAGCTAACTGTTGATAGCTCTCCTTTGCCGCCTTTTCTTCCCAATAGTTTTTCAATTTTTTTTAAATTTTACTAAGGTGGTTTGCATTACTTTTGGCTTCACTGCCATGCCCCTATAGTATATAATTTTTAAATTTATTTTTAAAATATATATATTTTTTCTTATATGTTTCTGTACTTTGCTAGAGAATAATTTTTGTTTTTTGGCAAAATTTATTTTAGACTATATTTATAATTAATTGATATAGCTGAATGGTGAATACTGTCTGAATACTCATATATGAGTTGTTGTTTGGGGTGCCTTTTTCTCTGTAATAGGGATGGATGCATCACAAGACAATATATACTCATCATTTATCTTTATATAAGGCAATATTGTAAAAGACCATAAGATGGCCCTGTTCCTAAGTTTCACATCTGTTGGAGCGGCACTATGGCTGTCCTATGGGTGTCAGCGATGAGTCATTTTTTTATGCTAAATAGTAGGTTTCCCACCGGCGGGAATTTTGTGTGTTGTTTTAGCACCTGAGTATCGCTAAGGGAACCAATAGCGGTGCTTTCTAGCTCTCGCTATACACTATATAAGGCGCATGAAAAAGGACCGTGAAGGATATCCTGAAGCTGAACACTATAACCCCGATATAGGGCACAATAGTAAATGTATAGAAAGAGAGTGCAGCTCTGGATAATATACAAAGAGTGAAGAAGCTCCTGGAGAAAAACAATAGACGTGAATGTGATCATTCAAAACAGACTGAACAATATAACCTAAATAGTCCTGAAAGTGATAAGATTGCTGTATATCAGCAAACGTGCTTAATAACACAAAATAAGTTCATAAATAAACATCCAAACAGTTCATATGTGAGAACATCCAGAGGGTATCCAAAGTGCAGTTATGGTAGATATGTGTTTTCACTGCTTGTGCTGCCCATCACCATATAGTAAAACAATGGAGGCTTACCAGAAAGCCAGCGACTGCCCTTATCCAGGGGGGTCAAACTAGGCTTGGTTGAACAGTAAAGATGCTATTAGATCTTCCAGGCTTCCTCTCCAATGATCGATCTACCTCTGGGGAGGCCCCTTCCAGAGTTCACTTTTGGTGTGGACTATGACCAGGTGTTCCGTTCCCACGGAATGGGTATGGACGTCCAATAGGTGAAAAATGGGAGAAAAAAAACTCCAATAATGTAGATGTTCCTTATAATCAATTTATTTGAATAAAAAGGATCCAATACATAAAAAGTTAAACCTTGCAAGGTAAAATAGCTCTGTGTGTCTACGAGAACGGTTCGTACATGCGCAGTGCGTGTGTGCGCAACGTCCCTACGACCATTTCGTCACAACTGACGTCATCAGGGGTACGCACGCACGCCCGCACATGCACCTTATATAGTGTATAGCGACAGCTAGAAAGCACCGCTATTGTTTCCCTTGGCAACACTCAGGAGCTAAAACAACACAGTCTACTGGCCAACAGAGGGGGAGAGGGGGCAGGAGAGGTTCTACATCCCGCCCATTCCAACCATCACCTCCACCTTGGCGCCATAGAGATGGCCATCAGGCTTATCAGAATTATAGTGAAAGGCCTGTTTTTTCTAATAATGCTGGTAACCATAGTCATCATATGGTCAACACCAGAAACAGATTCACCCCTCTGGATAATGCTATAGGAGGTGGTGCATCTGGATCTGGTGAAAGCCGTACTAATTTGTACCCCTCTCAAAACCAACATGGAGAAAAACATTTTGGACGGGATTTTCAGTTGGCCAACAGGGGAAGGAAGAAAAGAAACGGCAATGCAAGAGAGGGAGCAGAGGGGGGAGGACCCTTCACTTCAAAAAGAAGGAGAACATAGATGTAAATGGCATTATATAAACCTTAGTACTAAGGAACGATCTAGGGTGGAACTACTGACTTTAAATAAAAGGTCTGAAGTTTGCACCACCTCGAAACCTTAACAAATTTCAGACCTTTACAGACGTGCAAAAATATACACGTAAACTCAACATTAAGAGGTATATTTTAACCAATCCGGCCAGACAGCCAACCAGGGAAGCATCTGTAATTGTCCATTCTGGCATGTCAAATGTCAAATGCTTCACTCTTTAACCCTCCGGGGAATTTAGCACCTAATGTTAATGTATTTCGAGATCTGGTAATAAAGGATCTGGCCAACTTGAGAACAAAGCTGGTGCAACCACAACATAACATCAATGTGGGAATTGAAGCATTATGCAACAGGAAGGACATAGTGGTACGACCTGCTGACAAGGGTGGAGCTATTGTCATCCTGGATAAAGATTCCTACTCTGATGAAATGTCAAGGATTCTTTCAGATTCTGATACCCCTTATCATGTGACCCTACTGTCACAAACGGGAGTTAAAACTTCTGATTGATAAGGGCCATAACATGGGTATATTAAACAAAAAAACAAAAGGAACATTTGATTCATTTTGCTCCTCGGCTATGTGTTATGTATATATTGCCCAAAATCCACAAGACTTTGATTAATCCACCAGGCAGACCCATCATCAGTGGTATAGATTCCATAACCTCATGTGTGGGCAAGTATATAGATCTTTACTTGCAACCACTGGTGATGGGTACTCCTTCCTTCCTTAAGGACACTAAACATCCGTTGAATGAAATTGAGTGGAAACCATCCTATATGCTGGTCACAGCTGATGTTGCATTGCTCTATATGGCGATATCTCACAGATTGGGCCATGATGCTGTGCAACATTTTCTCTATCGAGACTCGGGTATTTCCATCGCGCAGTCTAACTTCGTTAAGGAGCTACTCAACTTCTCGATGGGGCATAATCATTTTTGGCATAACGGTATGCATTATCTACAGATTAAGGGAGTGGCCATGGGGGCAAAATTGGCCCCCAGTATGGCCAATCTCTTCATGGCTAAATGGGAGGAGGATGTGGTTCTACATGACAGGTCACCACAACTTGTCATGTGGAAACGATTTATAAATGACGTCCAGTGCATTTGGGATGGTGATGCGGAATCTGTAGTTACCTTTCTATCTTTCATAAACAGTAACAATAGGGGTATCACACTCAGCTATGAAACTAGTCCCACCCAAATCCACTTTTTGGACTTGAATAGTACCATTGTTGATGAAAGGATTGTCACATCCACTTTTTTTAAACCGACCAACAGAAATGGATATATTCCTCTTGACTCTTGTCATCACAGCTCTTGGCTGTCGGCGGTTCCAATGGGACAATTTTTACGCCTAAAATGAAAATTACACGAATATGGAAGAGTTCCACAGAGAGGCTTTGGTTTTAAAATCTAGGTTTCTAAGTAAAGGCTATGATAATGTGACCCTCGATTCTCTGATATCTGAGGTAGAGAAAAGAGATTGTCAGGTCCTTCTGGAGGACAAACCACCCCAGGTTGAAAATCGAGAGGACTTTGGTCTGGCCTTTATTACAACCTACTCCAGCCAACATTGGGCCATAAAACGTATAATAAAAAGGCACTGGCCGGTGATTAAAAATGATTGCATCCTTGGACCTCTATTGTTGGATAACCCCCGTGTACTGTTTAGAGGTGCCTCTAATCTTAGACATTCAATTGTTACTAATGTGCCAAACCCTCCAGTGCGTCCAACTTTTTTGGGGGATTTAAAAGGTTTTTTTCCCTTGCAGAAAGTGCAAAGTCTGCAGGGTGAATGCCTTGCGTGAAAAAATGCACGGAATTCACATCAGCGGGCACAGGTGACAAATACCCCATTAAATCTTTCATAACACGTACCACTAAATGTGTTGTATACCTCCTTTTAGGTGTCCCTGTGGTCTGGAGTATGTGGGACGAACGATTCGGATGTTGCACATTAGATTAGGGGAGCACATTACAAACATAATGTTTCTAAGCATTATGATCTTAAACATGACCGTAACCCTAAGGGTACCACCTTCATCACCCTTGAAAAATATATTCCTCATTGGCGTGGAGGTAATGGCAGAATAGTGATCTCTAGGTCCGAAACTAATTGGATCTATAAGCTTGGTACCTATGTTCCCAATGGTTTTAACGTAGAGTGGGGCATGTTTATTAATAACTGTTGATAGCTAACTGTTGATAGCTCTCCTTTGCCGCCTTTTCTTCCCAATAGTTTTTCAATTTTTTTTAAATTTTACTAAGGTGGTTTGCATTACTTTTGGCTTCACTGCCATGCCCCTATAATATATAATTTTTAAATTTATTTTTAAAATATATATATTTTTTCTTATATGTTTCTGTACTTTGCTAGAGAATAATTTTTGTTTTTTGGCAAAATTTATTTTACCTTGCAAGGTTTAACTTTTTTTTGTTTGGATTTTTATTTTTTTTCTTTATTTTTGTTTTTTTGCCACATCAGTTCAGTCTCACACAAGGGACCCGAATCAACTTATCTGTTCATCACTGTCCCAATGGGTCGTCACATCATTGTGGCTTTGCTAACATTTAGTTTATCAAAAAGAAGAGAAAACACCATACAGTACTCAAATAATAAAAGAAACAAACAAAAAAAAAAGAAACAAAAAAGAACAATAACGCTGCCTCTCCCCCGTCTCCTTCCCTGTGGTCATTTTATCCCCTTCCACCCTTCCCTCCCTTCCTCCGCGTCACCCCGGCACCACGGCCAGTCCATCATTTTGCATCGAGATGTCCCTCTCTTCAAGGGCTATAGCTGAATCCTAACTGCTTCGGCAAAGCTCCAGGTTTTTTTAAATTTAAGCCAACCTTCCCATTTTATATTTTCCGTGACCCCCTTCCTTTCTTCAGCTCTAGTCCTTAAAGTCTCCATCTTGCGAATATCTTCGACCCTATCGATCCATTCCCAGATATGTGGGCTATCATGATTGCCCCAATTTCTAGCTATCGTTCGCTTGGCAGCGTTTAGAAGATGGGGAACCAGTGACCTCTCATATTGTTTTATCCCTTCTTTAGTGCCGTGCATCAAAATAACCCACGGGTCATTATCGAGTTCATTTCCTGTAATTTCCTTCACGTACCTTAAAATTTTGGCCCAGTAGGTCTTAATTTTTCTGCAAGCCCACCATAGGTGGGCCATGGTCCCTTTATCGGGGCAACCCCTCCAGCAGGCCTCCGAAGTACCCGGGAGAAACTTACTTAACTTAGCCGGGGTAATATACCACCGTGAGATAACTTTATAGTTTAATTCAGCTGACCTGGTATCTATAGCAGACCTGTGGGTTAGTTTCATTATTTTGCCTATCATGAGTGCATCTACTTTAGTGCCCAAATCTCTTTCCCAATTTTGGATGAATGGTGGTATTCCCCAGTCGCTCCCCTCTATTAATAATTTATATATTTTGGAGATCGTTTTTCTCCCCTTAGTGGCCGAAAACACCCGCTCCATTCGGGTCAGATCGTCCGCGGCCCTAATCGGTTGAGGGAGACTGTTTAGGAAGTGGCGCAACTGCAGATATCTCCATTCATCCATCTTGAACATATCTCCTTTGTTACAAAGTTCAGTGAGTGATAGTATCTTACCTTTTTGCATTATATCTTTCAAGCATGTGCCCTCTTTTTTAACCCATCCCCCTCCCACCATTACCCTCCCTGGCTGAAAATATTCATTATTTCTGAGTGCTATTAGTGGTGAGTTGTACTCTACATTAAAGTGCTTATAAACCTTATCCCAAATGCGCAATGTGTTAGTGGTTATGACGTGCGTATTCTCTCCTAAAGACCTATGGTGAGGTGGGTTCCATATAAGGGTGCCCAATTGTAAATTACTTAGTGATTTTTCTAATTTTACCCATCTTTTGTCGCTATGATCCGCCCCCCACTCGGGGATTCTAGAGAGGACAACTGCTTGATAATAATTTTCAATATCGGGGACTGCTAGGCCACCCTTGTTTTTTTCCTGTTTTAAGGTACGAAGTGCTATGCGGTGCTTCCTATGTCCCCAGATAAAATTCATAATTAGGGACTTTAGCTTTCTTAAATAATTTGCCGAGAGGGGGACTGGGAGCATCTGGAATTTATAAGAAATTAGTGGTAAGATCATCATTTTAACGGAATTAATCCTTCCCAACCACGTCAAAGGTCTATTGTTGAATTCTTTGCATTTTTTTGCAATGGCATCTAGCAGGGGGAGATAGTTAGTGTTAAACATTGCCTTCAGGGACCTAGACAAAATTATGCCCAGGTACTTAATTTGATGCTTCCAAGGGAACCCAAATCTCCCCTGGAGGCTCAGCTGGACCGACCTTGGAACGTTGACATTGAGAACAAATGTCTTGGAAGAGTTGATTTTAAAATTAGATATCTCCCCATATTGCCTCAGGACTTTCATCAGAAGGGGCATAGATATCTGTGGGTTTCCCAAGAAGAACAGAACGTCATCTGCGAATGCCGCCAATTTATGTTCCTCGTCCTCTACTGGTACCCCATGTATTCCCGGATGTCCCCTTATTGTGGAGAGAAGAGGCTCTAGGGTCAATATAAATAGAAGAGGGGACAGCGGACATCCCTGCCTAGTACCGTTTTTCATGTAAAACGGTACAGAGGTCATTCCATTTATCTTAATCCTAGCTGTTGGGTGGGCGTACAGTACCGCTATTTTTTGAATGATCTTGGGCCCAAAGCCCATATGGGTTAGGGTTTGGAACATGAGTCCCCAGTCTACCCTGTCGAACGCTTTCTCAGCGTCTATCGACAGGAGTAGACCTGGGGACCCTGCTTTCCTGATCTTGTGAATTAATAACAGCGCTCGAATCCCGTTGTCCCGTCCCTCTCTGCCAGGGACAAATCCCACCTGGTCGGGATGGACCAGTGTGCTCAAGTGGCCCCTAATCCTCTCAGCCAAAACCTTTGCGTATAATTTAGTATCGGCATTTAAAAGCGAGATTGGCCTATAACTCGAGCACACTGATCCATCCTTCCCCTCCTTCAGAATCATCGTGATGTCCGCGGTTAAAGACTCGGTCGACATTCCGAAACTCTGTCCAAGTCCATTGAAGTATGCACAGATTCTGGGAATTAGTTCCTCCTGAAAGGTTTTATAGTATAGATTAGTGAACCCGTCCGGGCCAGGGCTCTTACCCTTCGGGGATCCCATCAAGGCCCTTTTAATCTCATCTTCCGTAAAGGGACTATCTAACCCCTCACTTACCTCCGTTAGAAGTTTAGGGAGGCCAGCGCCATTCAGGAACCTTTCCCCCTTCTGCGCCCTATCAGATCTAATACCCTGCGGTTCCGCCGAATAAACATCTTCAAAGTAAGCCCTGAAAGATTCGGCGATATCCCTGGATAGGTATGTAATGTCCCCTTTTTTGTTTCTTATTTTTTCAATATAGTTACGGGACTTTTTATTGCGGAGAGTTCTGGCCAAATGTTTTCCGGATTTATTACTCCACATGTACCTCTCCCTAGCCACTAAGTCAGATGTTTGTTTTATTTGTTGTTCCGTCAGGTCTTTTAAATCTTCTCTGAGGGCAATAATTTTGGAGTAAAGGTCCCTGTTTGGCGCCGTGGAAGATTTATGAATCTGCTCAACCGTTTTTATTTCTTCGACAAGGGCATCTTTTTTTATCCTACCTTCTTTTTTTTTCCAGGCCCCCTTTGTAATTAAGATCCCTCTTATATAGGATTTGTGGGCGTCCCATAGAGTTGACCCCAGGACCTCCCCATTATCATTGATTTCGAAAAAAAAGTTTTATTTCGTTTTTAATTTGCTCGACTATTTCTTCATCATAAAGGAGTTCCTCGTTCAATCTCCAACTCGCTGAGGGGGCCTGTAGTTCAGGGCATTCTAAAACCATTGAGACTGGGGCATGATCGGAAATAGAGACGATCTCCACCTTCGTGTCCTTGACTCGTTCTAAGAGGGCATGATCGATAAGAATATGGTCCAATCGGGAGTACGTCCCGTGCACGTGGGAATAGAAGGTGTAATCCCTGTCTCCAGGGTGTTGTATCCTCCAGACGTCAACCAACTGGTTAGACCTCAAGTTCTGCTTAATCATTTTAAGTTGTTCCCTACATACCCCACGTGCACGGGACGTACAATCGAGGTCCGGGTCCATGCAGAAGTTGAGGTCCCCCATCAAAATAACATACCCCTGTCTAAAATCTTTTAATTTAGACAAAATATCTTTCATAAATTTAATCGACTTAATATTAGGGGCATATATGTTTGCAAAAGTGTATTTATTGCCGCCAAGCGAACCTCTCAAAAACAGAAATCTACCCTCTGGGTCCTCCACCCTACTCTCCAATTGGAACTGTATATCCCTAGAGAATCCGATGGCCACCCCCCTGGCCCTATTAATAATGGCATCACCGTAGTACCAAAATGGATAATGACCCGAAGCTAATCCGATGTTAGACATCCGGGACAGGTGTGTCTCCTGAAGGAAGACCACACCTGCCCCGTAGGCTCTCAGCTCCTCAAGGATCTTTTGTCTTTTGGCTCGGAGATTAAGTCCCTTTACGTTATAGGATACAAATTTAATCAAGGTCATCTCGGCACAATGGCAAAGCTTTTAATGTCAGTGTACACGCAGTGTCGGGGTGACGCGGAGGAATCCCCTCCCTCCCTCCCTCTCTACCCCCCCCCCCCTCCTCCCCCCCCCCTCCCCCCATCCCTCCCCCCTCCCCACCCCTCACTCCCAACCCCCCCCCCCCCCACCACCCCTCCCCTCCCTCCCCACCCTGGCCCTCTCTAGGGTCTTGGAGTCGTTGGGGGCCATTCAGATGTCTGACCTCCCACGTCTCTCCTACTAACTCAGGAAGGGTGGGGCACTGAATGGCTGGAGAATCCAGCCATTCTCCCGATGATATTCCATCATCGGGGAGCAGCGAGCAAAATAAGAGAAGATGTAATTCCCTGCTACCCTGGCACCCACCCGACCGACACCCGGAAAGGGAAAGAGAAAAAAAAAAAAAAAAAAAAAAAAAAAAAAAAAAAAACCTCCCCGTCTCCTCACAAGAGAATTTAACCATACTCTCCCCCCTCTACCCATCCTGGCAGGGCCGGGACTTGAATGCCCATTTTACTGCAGAAATCTGGGACCTCCTCCGGAAAGCGCAGTCTGGCTGAGCGCCCATCCTTGTTCCCAATCAGGCTAGCCGGGAACCCCCAGATGTATTTTATGTTTGCCGATCGCAAAGCTTCTAGTAAAGGCCTCTGCTGCCTGCGTCTTTCTAAGGTCTGGGGAGATAGATCTGAGTAAATTTGAACTTCAGTGCCTTCATAATTCAAGGGGGGGCTCCGATATAATTTAGCCCAGATTTCCGCCTTTTCCTCGTAATATCTAAACCTAACGATAATGTCTCGGGGTCTACCAGATTCTGCTGTTTGCCTTCTGCCCAGTCGGTGGACTCTCTCGATTTTAGGGAAATTTTCACGGCCTCTTGCTAAAAGCTGGTTGAATATTAAAAATATAATGTCCCTTAAATCCTCTCCTTCCTTCTCGGGGACCGATTTCACCCTAATATTCTGTCTCCGGTTTCTATTTTCGATATCCTCCAGCTTATATAGGGTGTCCCGTTGTTTCAGGTGTAAAACTCGTATTTGTTCCTTCAGTTCGAGAGTTTCGTGTTCCTGACCTTCCACTTTCTTCTCAACAATTTCAACCCTTCCTAACAGGTGGCCCCAGTCTTCTCTAAGAAGGGTAAATTCCCCTTTTATGGAATTTTCCATCTTCTGGAGCATTTCCTCCATTTCTTTCTTTGAAGGGCCCTGTGACTCAGCCTCTTGTTCAGAAGGCCTACTTCCATTCGGCTCGCTTTCCATCGCCTGTTCTGATAGGGTCTGGTCAAGTGTCATATCTTCTTTTTTATCTTTACCTTTCTTTTTGTCTGTCATAGCTTTAGATTGATGGTCCGTATTAAGCGATTGTGGGCTAGATCCGGATCTCATGTATTGTTTTATGTCACTGGCCACAGGTTTCGGGGTTTTTGGGGGCGCTTTTTTAGATGGTTTACTCATGTTTCCTTTAGGGAGTTTTCTAATTCTCCTCCCCAGCTTGCTAGGGGGGGTGCTTCCTCAAGTTGTTTTAGGTGACGCTCCTTCTTACACCCTGCCTCCTCCGAGCCCAGTTCCTATTCCTCTTCTTCTTGGTCCTGCAGGTGGGAGCTATACCAGATGTTCAACAGGGGTTTTACCTTACAGGTATTTGTGAGTCACGGGCAAACTTTCCCCTGTATAGCAGTCCAGGAACTACCTCTGTCCCATTGGGGTGACCCGTCCAGGGCCCTAAAGATGAATGGTGCGTGCCCCTGAAGGGAAACTCCCACGTCAAAAGGGTCTCACCCTCCTGCCTCGCGTGCCCCCTACGGCCAGTCACCTGCATAAGCCCTCCAGGGGTAAAGAGAGGGGCCAAGGGGACCGACAGGGGCCCTCAGGACTTTAGAATAAGTCCCCGTCAGGGAGTTTGTAAAAAAACGGGAAAGGGGTACCACGTGGGGACAGCAAACTGGGGCTGAGTGTCAGAGCCCTGAGGGGGAGGGTAGGGTAGACACAAGATGAGGGGAATAAGGGCAGTAACCCTCCTTGCCGGCGCAAGGTACCCTTTCCTTATCCCCTCCTCTCCCCTGGAGGGGGAGCGATTCTCCCCCCTAGATGAGGTAGATAAAGGCTTCACCAGCGCAGGTTGGGAGCCAAGATCTCTTTGTTTAGTAGGGGGCAGTGAGCTATATAAAGGTTATGCGCTGGGAGCTCAAGGTTCGCCTTGTACAGGTTTTCTAGTCCTTTTAGAGAACCATAAGTCCTTTTAAAGACCGTCAGCCTATTCTGTACAGGCTACTGAGGAGAACCTATCACATCCCGAGTGGGAAGCGGGCATACCAGTGTAAGAAATACAAAAAAGAAAAAAAAAACAGTGCAACCCTCAGCTTCAGAGAGAGAGCAGGGGGACACGTACTAGCAGCTAATGAAAAAGGCTAAAAGAAAAAGTAAATGACATTGCCCTTAATAAGCCTGTAAGCCTGTACTTGAAACATTTATTGACCCCAGCACACCGCTATTTCAGTTGTAAACATGGAAAACGACAGAGTCCCTTAGTGTATTCCTCCTCATTGGAGTGACCAGCTGTTATAAGTAATGACAAAATCTTGCTTACCTCCCACCACGGGTGTAAAGAGGTTTAGAGAACCTTCCCCCTCACAGGGGGGGGCTGGTAATCAGTGTTTACTCACGGACCAGGCGCCTCTTACTGCCGAGGGGGGAGACATCGAAGGTCCGGATCGGCGGGAAGGAGGGCTCGGGGTGAAGGAGGCAGGGATGTTCCGGGTGTCGGTCAGTGCGCCGCCAGTCAGCAGGCTCCGATCCATGCAGAGCGTCTCCCGGGGGTAGTGCTGTCGCTCGGAGGTGCACGGCGCCTACCTTCCATGGACGCCGGCATCTATCCTCCTCGCGGTCAGCGTTCACTCAGGCCGCCCGCTGCATCAGGCCCCTCCCCCCGTGCGTAACTACGTCCGCACGTCCTGGCTCATCCCAACCGAGTCAAGCTGTGTTGTGCTGAAATACCAGCTATTGGATCCTTTTTATTCAAATTCATTATAAGGAACATCTACACTATTGGAGTTTTTCTTCTCCCATTTTTCACCTATTGGACATACATACCCATTCCGTGGGAACGGAACGCCTGGTCAAAGTCCACACAAGAAGTGAACTCTGACAGGGGCCTCCCCAGAGGTAGATCGATCATTGGAGAGGAAGCCTGGGAAATCTAACAGCATCTTTACTGTTCAACCAAGCCTAGTTTGACCCCCCTGAATAAGGGCGGTCGCTGGCTTTCTGGTAAGCCTCCATTGTTTTACTATATGGTGACGGGCAGCACAAGCACTGCACTTTGGATACCCTCTGGATGTTCTCACATATGAACTGTTTGGATGTTTGTTTATGAACTTATTTTGTGTTATTAAGCACGTTTGTTGATATACAGCAATCTTATCACTTTCAGGACTATTTAGGTTATATTGTTCAGTCTGTTTTGAATTATCACATTCACGTTTATTGTTTTTCTCCAGGAGCTTCTTTACTCTTTGTCAGGGGCGTAACTAGAAATCACAGGGCCCCATAGCAAAATGTTGTATGGGCCCCCCCCCCCCCAAAAAAAATGGCGGGGCTTAAATTAAATAGTGGGCGTGGTTTAAAGGGCGGGGCTCAAAGGGTGTGTGGTTCGAGTCTGAGAAGAAAGAAAGAGCCCAGATCCTACACCACAATAGCAATATATGTATTCCAGAAAGTTTAATCAACAGATAAAGATACTCCAAACACCCGGTGTTAGAGCTTCAATAATCCTCACCTGTGCCCAATGCAGCGTGGTCTGCCCATGCCCAATACTGCCTCACCTGTGCCCAATACAGCGTGGTCTGTGCCCAATACAGCATGTCCAGTGTCCAATGCAGCCTCACCTGTGCCCAAAGCAGCATGGCCAGTGCCCAATACTGCCTCACCTGTGCCCAATACTGCCTCACCTGTGCCCACTTGTGCCCAATGCAGCCTCACCCGTGCCCAATGCAGCCTCACCCGTGCCCAATGCAGCCTCACCCGTGCCCAATGCAGCCTCACCCGTGCCCAATGCAGCGTGGCCTCACCTGTGCCCAATGCAGCCTCACCCGTGCCCAATGCAGCCTCACCCCGTGCCCAATGCAGCGTGGCCTCACCTGTGCCCAATGCAGCATGACCCGTGCCCAATTCAGCATGACCCGTGCCCAATGCAGCGTGGCCTGCCCATGCCCAATGCAGCCTGACCCGTGCCCAATGCAGCCTCACCTTTGCCCAATGCAGCGTGGCCCCACCCATGCCCAATGCAGCCTGACCCATGCCCAATGCAGCCTGACCCATGCCCAATGCAGCCTCCCCCGTGCCCAATGCAGCCTCCCCCGTGCCCAATGCAGCCTCCCCCGTGCCCAATGCAGCCTCTCTCGTGCCCAATGCAGCCTCCCCCGTGCCCAATGCAGCCTCCCCCGTGCCCAATGCAGCCTCACCCGTGCCCAATGCAGCCTCACCCGTGCCCAATGCAGCCTCACCCGTGCCCAATGCAGCCTCACCGTGCCCAATGCAGCCTCTCTCGTGCCCAATGCAGCCTCCCCCGTGCCCAATGCAGCCTCCCCCGTGCCCAATGCAGCCTCCCCCGTGCCCAATGCAGCCTCACCGTGCCCAATGCAGCCTCTCTCGTGCCCAATGCAGCCTCCCCCGTGCCCAATGCAGCCTCCCCCGTGCCCAATGCAGCCTCCCCCGTGCCCAATGCAGCCTCACCTGTGCAGTGGAAGAGGTGAGCCAGACTGCAGCAGCCCTTATTGGCGAGCGTGGGGCTCTCTCAGATTGGGGGGGGGGGGCGAGCACCGGCCGCACGGTCCCCCAGCCAGGGGAAGTGAGGAGAGGAAGAGGCGCGCTGTCCAGCAGAGCGCTGTAATAGCTAACATTTGAATGCCCTGTGAGTTCCCGGGGCTCAACGTCACATAGCCCCACCTCTTGGCCCGGCGCCTTTGATGACGTCACATGTCCCGCATTGGACCGGCGTTCTGTCTATCAAAAGCGTCGGGCCAAGAGGTGGGGCTATGTGACGGTGAGCCCCGGGAACTCACAGGGCATTCAAATAAAAGCTATTACACAGCGCTCTGCTGCCTTGTACGGACAGCGCGCCTCTTCCTCTCCTCACTTCCCCTGGCTGGGGGACCGTGCGGGCAGTGCTCGCCACCCCCCCGGGCCCCGGCAGTATGCTTTCCTCCTCCTCCCCAGGGGCCCCATAGCAGCTGCGGGCCCCATAGCGGCCGCGTGTGTCGCTATGGCGGTAGTTCCGCCACTGCTCTTTGTATATTATCCAGCGCTGAACTCTCTTTCTATACACTAGGGAAATATTGTTTAAAAAATATATGTTTTATTGAAAACATTTTGAAAACAAGAGGTGTGTAAACATTTTAGATAGACAACATATTAATATTATATTAACAAAAACAGATAATTGGGTTGATATCACCAGTACCCTCAAAATATAGGTCGAGATCCTCTAAATAAGTACAACATAGGAGATTATGGTTGTGTACTATATTTCTCATATTTGCCAAGTATCCAATGGTGGCTAGTTGGGGGATGGTGATATCCAGCTACAAGAGTTGCTCATTGCTCGACATGT
>CM053026.1:81183945-81222172 GCA_028564925.1 Lithobates sylvaticus
CTACACTAAGGATGAGCCCGGTGTTCGATTCGAACCCATGTTCGAATCGAGCACCGGGTGTTCGCTCGCTCGGCGAGCCCAGAACTATTGGGGCCGCTCGCATCAAATTCGTGTGATGCGAGCGGCCCCGCAATGCATTGCGGCCCGCGCAGTGCAATGCTGGCTGATGATTGGCCAAGCATGCACTGTGACCCCGCATGCTTGGCCAATCACAGCGCTGGCAGCGAGGAGAGCCATAATTGGCTACAGGCAGGATGCCTGTAGCCAATTATAGCTCAGGGGCTTTAGTACACGCCCCACGGTATAAGAGGCCGCCGCGCCGGCGGCCTCGCATATTATGTTTCAGACAGTGTCAGCGTGTCAGTGTGCTGCTGACTGCTGACAACAATATGTGCTTTATTTCTGGGGATATGTGTGTGCATGCTGTTAGAACAGCATTGCAGTATCACATCTGGGGGGTGTCTATAGGTGGCCTGTGAAGGAGGGCAGGTTTCCTGTGCTTAGAACTTTCCCTGCAAAAAAGTGTAATTTTTGCAGGAAGAAAGCTATTTAAATCACTCGCGGCTAATGAATTGATGGCTCCTGTAACACAGAGAGCTGTCATTCATTAATAAAAAACAAAAAAAAAAGCGTAGGGGTCCCCCCAAATTCAATAACCAGGCCCTTCAGGTCTGGGATGGATATTAAGGGAAACCCCAGCCAAAAAAAAAAATAAAAATGGCGTAGGGTCCCCCTCAAAATCCATACCAGACCCTTGAGGTCTGGTATGGATTTTAAGGGGAACCCTAGCCAAAAAAAAATGGCGTGGGGTCCCCCTCAAAGTCCATACCAGACCCTTATCCGAGCACGCAACCTGGCAGGCCGCAGGAAAAGAGGGGGGGACGAGAGCGCCCCCCCCTTTCGCCTGAACCGTACCAGGCCACATGCCCTCAACATTGGGAGGATGCTTTGGGGGTCTAAGACCCCTAAAGCACCTTGTCCCCATGTTGATGAGGACAAGGGCCTCTTCCCCACAACCCTGGCCGGTGGTTGTGGGGGTCTGCGGGCGGGGGGCTTATCGGAATCTGGAAACCCCCTTTAACAAGGGGACCCCCAGATCCCGGCCCCCCCCCCTGTGTGAAATGGTAAGGGGGTACAAAAGTACCCCTACCATTTCACCAAAAAAGTGGCAAAAATGGTAAAAATGACAGGAGACAGTCTTTGACAATTCCTTTATTAAAATCTTCTTTCTTCTTTCTTCATCCTTCGGTTTCTTCATCTTCTCCTTCCTTCATCTTCTTCCATCTTCTTCTTCCATTTTCTTCTTCCTCCGATCCGCTTCTTCTTGCGCTGGTCTTCTCGTCCTTCTCGTCCGGCATCTTCTTCCGTCGGCGTCGGTGTCGGTGTCGGGCTCCGCGCAATGGGAGGCTCCCGCTGTGTGAGGCTCCACTCCGTCTGACAGGTCTTTTATAATGGAGGGCACCTGGTGACCCCGCCCCCTCTGACGCACAGGGACGTCATGGGGAATTCCATGATGGCTTTCCCCATGACGTCAGAGGGGGGCGGGGTCACCAGGTGCCCTCCGTTTTAAAAGACCTGTCAGATGGAGCGGAGCCTCACACAGCGGGAGCCTCCCATTGCGCGGAGCGGCCCAAGAAGACACCGACGCCGACGCCGACGGAAGAAGATGCCGGACGAGAAGGACGAGAAGACCAGCGCAAGAAGAAGCGGATCGGAGGAAGAAGAAAATGGAAGAAGAAGATGGAAGAAGATGAAGGAAGGAGAAGATGAAGAATCCGAAGGATGAAGAAAGAAGAAAGAAGATTTTAATAAAGGAATTGTCAAAGACTGTCTCCTGTCATTTTTACCATTTTTGCCACTTTTTTGGTGAAATGGTAGGGGTACTTTTGTACCCCCTTACCATTTCACACAGGGGGGGGCCGGGATCTGGGGGTCCCCTTGTTAAAGGGGGCTTCCAGATTCCGATAAGCCCCCCGCCCGCAGACCCCCACAACCACCGGCCAGGGTTGTGGGGAAGAGGCCCTTGTCCTCATCAACATGGGGACAAGGTGCTTTAGGGGTCTTAGACCCCCAAAGCATCCTCCCAATGTTGAGGGCATGTGGCCTGGTACGGTTCAGGCGAGAGGGGGGGCCGCTCTCGTCCCCCCCTCTTTTCCTGCGGCCTGCCAGGTTGCGTGCTCGGATAAGGGTCTGGTATGGATTTTGAGGGGGACCCCACGCCATTTTTTTTGGCTAGGGTTCCCCTTAAAATCCATACCAGACCTCAAGGGTCTGGTATGGATTTTGAGGGGGACCCTACGCCATTTTTTTTTTTTTTTTGGCTGGGGTTCCCCTTAATTATCCATCCCAGACCTGAAGGGCCTTGTTATTGAATTTGGGGGGACCCCTACGCTTTTTTTTTTTAATTTTTTTTATTTTTTTTATTTTTTTTATTTTTTATCAATGACTTTTTTTTATGAATGAGTTTCAATGAATCACTGTTCTCTGTGTTACGGGAGCCGTGAATTAACATTAGCCGCGAGTGATTTTAAATAGCTTTTTTACTTTCAAAAATGACACTTTGCGCAGAGACAGTTCTAAACACGGGAAACATGCGCCCCTTTACATGCATACTATAGACACCCCCCAGGTACGAAATTTAAAGGAATATTACACTTTTATTGTTTCAATTTAAGCATTATTAAAATCACTGCTCCTGAAAAAACGGCCGTTTTTTAAAAAAATTTTTTGCATTGATACATGTCCCCTGGGGCAGGACCCAGGTCCCCAAACACTTTTTATGACATTAACATGCATATTAGCCTTTAAAATGAGCACTTTTAATTTCGAACGTTCGCATCCATTATAACTAATAGGGTTCTAAAGCTCGCACGGACTTTAGGTCCGTTCGCGGGTGCTGGTGCGAGCCGAACGGGGGGGTGTTCGGCTCATCCCTAATCATAAGGATTCTCCCAGGTATCATATGGGGTCGAACTTCACATTCATGGTGAGATGTATAGAATCTCTCACAGGGGCGGATCCAGAGTCTGGTCGGGAGGGACACTGCCAGAAAATAAGGCGTTGCTTACCGAACTGTATTTAACGTATCGTACAGTCCTGATTGGACAGAGGGGGAGGCAATCAGCGGGTCCGGAGAAAGCGATGTTTGCCGGCCACCCACGATCGCTCCCCACAGTTCAACATTTTTTACAAATAAATATATGAAAAGTGTGGCGTGCATTTGTATTCAGCCCCCCTGAGTGAATACTTTGTAGAACCACCTTTCACTGCAATTACAGCTGCAAGTCTTTTTGGGGATGTCTCACCAGCTTTGCACATCTAGAGAGTGAAATCTTTGCCCATTCTTCTTTGAAAAATAGCTCAAGCTCTGTCAGATTGGATGGAGAGCGTCTGTGACGGCAATTTTCAAGTCTTGCCACAGATTCTCAATTGGATTTAGGTCTGGGCTTTGACTGGGACATTCTAACACATGAATATTCTTAGATCCAAACCATTCCATTGTAGCTCTGGCTGTATGTTTAGAGTTGTTGTCCTGCTGGAAGGTGAACCTCTGCCCCAGTCTCAATTCTTTTGCAGGCTCTAATGCTGCATACACACGGTCAGACTTTCCGGCAGAAAAAGTCAGACGGAATCTTTTCATCGGATATTCCGATCATGTGTGGGCCTCATCCGACTTTTTTTTTCGAAAATTCTGATGGACCTAGAAATAGAATAGAAGATGTTTTAAATATTTCCAATAATCAACTCCTATCGGGAAAACCGCTCGTCTGTATGCTGTTCCGACGGACCAAAAAATGATGCATGCTCTGAAGCAAGTACGAGACGGCAGCTATTGGCTACTGGCTATTGAACTTCCTTTTTCTAGTCCCATTGTACGTGTTGTATGTCACCGCGTTCTAAACGATCAGACTTTGGTGTGATCGTGTGTAGGCAAGTCCGTTTCAGCGGAACTCCGTCGGAAAAACCGTCAGAGTTTATTCTGATGGAAAAAACGGTCGTGTGTACGCGGCATAACTCCAGCTTGTTCAATTAAGCTTTGGTAATAAAAATCTGGAAGCTCATTGGTTTCTATGCAAAAGTCAGCCTGTTTTTGCACCATCGGACTTTGGTGTGATCGTGTGTAGGCAAGACAGTTTCAGCAGAACTCCATCGGAACTCCGTCGGAAAAACCTTTGGAGTTTATTCCGACGGGAAAACCGGTCGTGTGTACGCGGCATAACAGGTTTTCTTCTAAGATTGTAAAAAAATAGCTAATGACTAACACCAAATCACTTGTTCACCGTTGCGCCAAAGAACCTAAAACAATGACTAATGGATAAATGCAGATCTAATGCATTACTACCAGGTAGCAGCTGCTTATAAATAAAACAATGATATAAAAATCACCCAAGAACAGTCAAGTGATCCACAGCGCTATAAAGATGCAAACACAGGAAAGTGAATAGATGGAAATTCAGTGAATAAAAGTCCATAAATAATCAATGATATTAGAAGAAATATCCATAAACGTATGAGCAATCTTCAAACAACACCATGCGTGTCACAAGTATCACTCCCCATCAGTATTGAACTTGCCAAGAGAACCACGTGTTTGGCAGCAGTGCAGTTACCCATAAAGAGTTAAATCCACAAGCCAATCCTCTCCACTCTGTATAGACGGGTGTATGCAATCACATGGGGGAAGATAACAAAAGAGCCCCACTAGTGTGATAACATCAAACACATTGATGTATTTATTTAATAAAACCTTCATATATTGCACTTACCAGGTACATGAATAACACAAGCATAGAGGGTGTAAAACCAGAGCGATTTAGCGACCTATAAGCAAAATAATCCAGCTGGCCATATCTCACCACACTGCAGAAACAGCTAAAGCGCCTCTCGTTGTAACCAAGTCTTCCTATTAGTTGCCGCACAGCCACGTTCCGATGCGTTTTGTCATCTTGACTTTGTCCTGGGATTGGCAGCAGGGCACGTCAAAGTTCCTGATGTACCAAAAGGCATGCAAATGGTTATCACCTACACGCCCATCTCTGAGTCAATCCTAAGTTCCAGAATAACTTGAATAGCCCCGTTGCACGAACCATATTGCCTCTAAGCACAGGTAATCGTGACACCATGGCTGAATATTTATAAAATGTATCTTCTGTCAATTCACAGACAGAGTCTCTATTCGAGTCTTAAGCCTCGTACACATGATCGGATTGTTGGCCAACAAAGCATCAGTCTTTTGTCCGAAGGGCGTGTGCTGTGAACTTGTCTTGTATACAAGCGGTACACAATTGTCGGCCAACAAATACGAAGGTAGTGACATACTAGACGTACTACGAGCTGATAAAGAGGAAGTTCAATTGTAATGCGCCACCCTTTGGCTCCTTCTGCTAATTTTATGTTAGTAGAAGTTTGGTGTGTGTTGATTCGTTCTTTTCAATTAGTTTCTGAACGGCCGTTCATCAACCAGCCATGTTGCAGATTCAGAGGAGAGAACATGCTATTATTGGCCTTGGAGTTATTGCTTTGACCCAAGTCCAGTCCAGGAACAGGAGGAGGAGGAGTTCTTGGACCAAAAATTGGTTGCTTAATCGTGACCAATTATGTCATATGCCTTTGCTGCAGGAGCATCAGGAGAATAATCCGGATGATTTTCGGAATTATCTCCGGATAACGTAAACCCTTACTTTCACCAATTCTTGGCATTGGTGACCCCCTATATTACGAGGCAGGACACATGCAAGAGACTTGCCATCACTCCAGAGCTAAGGCTCATAGCCACCTTGCGTTACTTGGCGAAGGGGAAAAGTCTCCAGGACCTCAAGTTTACCCCTGGGATCTCCCACCAGGCTCTGGGACTCATTATTCCAGAGACCTGCTCAGCCATTATTCAAGTACTGCAGAAGGACTATATTCAAATGGCCAGAAAGCCTGAAAGAAGACCAGGTGAAGATGGAAGCGGCAACAGTGGTGGCAGCATGCTGCTGGAAGGCTTTGTTTTTAGGTAAGTCTGTCATAATGTGCTAGTATGCAGTGTATATTAGCACATTATGGCTTAAACTTCCCAGAGGCCCATCCTTCTTTTTTTTTTTTTTTTTCATTTCAGGAGTTTACTACCGCTTTAATGGAGTGACAATAGAGTGACACGAAGCAATGCATATTCTCATCTGACTAACGATGCCTCTGGCCTCATAAGAGGCTATGACAAACCGCAGTGAATTTGCAAAAAAAATTAAATTTCTATAACAATAAGCCGATAATGCATCGTTCTTCAACTAGTGACTTGTCAGTTTTATATGAATAGCTGCACAAGGTTTATAACAATGGCTTAATATTACTGAAAAAATAGCCCATATATTTGAAAAGAAAGCAATTATCATGCCACGATCAAGGCGGGAACATCTTGATAAAGTAAATCACTCTGAATTTACCATGTTGTTGGGTTATCCTTTCAGTATTTTATGCTTGTTACTCTTTTGGAAGAACAGTCTAAAGGGTATTTCTATATCCATAACTTTTGTGCATTTTGCTGGAAGTACTGTCTTGCTGTGTGCGATACATTGTAAATTGTACTAAGATGACCTGTGTATATCGTATTTCTCTTTTTCCCCATGATCTTTACCTATTAGGCTAGGTTCACACTAGAACTTGGTTCAGGAAAAACGCG
The DNA here is from genome assembly GCA_028564925.1 of Lithobates sylvaticus. Taxonomy (NCBI): domain Eukaryota; kingdom Metazoa; phylum Chordata; class Amphibia; order Anura; family Ranidae; genus Lithobates; species Lithobates sylvaticus. Next base: position 81,190,607 of record CM053026.1, read on the forward strand.
TTCTGTGTGAGTTTCCCTCACTGAGTTCAAAACTCCCTTCCATTGTGATCAGCAGCTGGTGTCAATGTTAAGTCAACGACACCCCAAAAGCAGGTCGATAGCGCAGTGCATTTGATTGCACCGGATCATATGGTACAAAAGCACCATGCGATCTATCATTTCCAAAAGTAGTGCATGAAATCCCTAGGGTGGGATTTTAAACGGCAACAACACTACCACAATTATGTAAAACCAATGTTTATTAAGACATCTAAAATATGATCAATAACACATGTGGTGATCTATAAAACAGAGCAAGAGCAAATAGAAAAATCATTGCAAACATTACAAAACATGTACATATATTGTTTGTTACACTCCATGAATCCGAGAACAGTCTTTGGTAAATGACGCATTTCAGGTTCAATCCCTTCGTCAAGGGTATTTATACAGGAGAATCTACATTTAATAACTTGTCAACATAAGATGAATGGTGCAATGCATGAAAGTGCAATTGTTCAGAGACAAAATTGTCACTACAGGATGTGGTGTGATTGGAGGTATGGTGTGGCCACCAAGCCCAACCAAGATACCCCACGGAGGTCCCCACAATGGAGGGTCACAAACATAGGTATTAAAGCAGGTAATGAGAACCAATTGATAAGGGAAGGATATCACAGTATAGATCAAACACAGCCCTCCATGTCTTTCAATGAAAACCGTTATATGTGCACTGCCTTCAGTCCTCACCCTGTTCGATATTTTCCTGTCACCGCGCCGTCCTCCCTGGTAGTGCATTAACTACTTTTGGTGTGATGCAATGTGATTTGAGCTCAATCAAAGTGAATGGACTCAAAATACACCACAATGAGGCTGGGTTCACACTAATGCCGGATGCAGCTCGCAGCAGGGGTCCAGTGCGTCCCTGTTCTCCGTTTCAGGGACGAATCAGGGCTGAATTTTTGCCGCCCTGCCAAAGACGCACAGGACCCCTGTGCAAGCTGCTCCGCAGCCACCCCGGAGATGGGTGAACCGGCTCCATAGAGAGACAGTCACAATCTCCTGTCATGCGAATTGGATGCGGAGAAATCCACATCCAATTCGCACTAGTGTGAACCCAGCCTTAATCAAACAAGAATGTGCAGCGCGTTCCTGTGCAATTCCTGGTGCGAACCAGGGCTTAGTGGTGAGCTTTCCTTTTAACAATTTGTGAGATCACAGTTCTGAGCTTACAGCTGCTATGGGTCTGGAAGGGCTTTCTTACCTTTTCTGAATGTTAAGCCCACCATAGACGGTTTTGAATCTCAGCCCCATTGTACCCAAGTTGATCGATCAATAAATTTGGGTTTAACCACTATGTCGGATTTTTAATGCAATTATTGCCAGCAGCTATAGAAATCGCACCATCTATGGCCGGTTTTCATGTTCCTTTTGAAAATTGTAAAACAAAAACTCATACAAACCTGGAGTACATTTTTAAAACTAAAAAGATGAACTTTAGAATTTGTTATACAGTATCTGATTAGCAAACTGCCTCTGAAAAGCTGACGAGCCTAGGTCTGATGAGCCTATCTCAGAGATACTGACTTATCACTATAGATAATTTTTTTTTACTATCAGATAGCTCACATTTTGTCTATATTTCAAATTCCAAAGCAGTAATTCCACATCAATAAAACAACAAATAAAACCATGTTCTGCTTTATGGCTGGTAATGTTCAGCTAGTAACATACAAACTCAACTGAACCCTGCTGATTGGTGGGTATTGACTTTCTCTTTTCTGTATGATACAGGTTTAGGCAGAAAACAACAATTTTTATTTATTTTTTTCTTTAAGTGTTCCAGCATTTCCCCTCTGGTAAAAATTTGCTGTCAGAAAAGGTGGCTCGCAGATACAAGCCCTGACTCTTATTAGTGTAGCGCTACCCCCTCAGGAGCTGCTTGTTACTTGCTACTGCTCTCTGTAGCTGCTGCCCTGTGGTGCTGAACTGCTTACCAGCTATGTCAACAAAGGGAAGGGAGCTGCTGAGCAGGAAGATTTCAATAGACTGAGTCAGGTAGCCTTGCACTGTGGGAACTGTAGTCCAGAGGACAGAGACTCTACTGTAATCAGGAGTAGGGATGGGCCGAACCGACCCCAGTTCGGTTCGCATCAGAACTTTCGAACACTGCAAAAGTCCGGACCCGAAGAACGAACCCCATTAAAGTCAATGGGACACGAACGTCAAAAATCAAAAGTGCCCATTTTGAAGGCTTATATGCAAGCAATTGGGCATACAATGGTTATAGGGGTCCGGGTCCTGCCCTGTACCATGTCTAGAATCTGCTGCAGCAATAATTGCATTTATAAGCCAAAAAAAATGAAATTTTCCCTGCAGGCTGCCTTTATTTTGCTCAGCAACAGCCGGGGAGCAAGTGTGTATGATGAGGCCACAATGTAGTGCACTGGGAACAAGATTAGAGATTTTTTAGATACATTCTGGTGTCACTTTGACTTTGGATAGAAGTAACAGGTGCGTAAAAAATAGGTCTTTGGGTGTCAGTGGCGCCTTCCCACCCTAACCCTATAGAGGCACTCTTGATGAAAGCAAGAGTTGGCCTTGCTGTAAAAAAATTGCAATGATATGCACATGTCAAACAGTTTCAGAAAAATTGGTCTTTGGGTGTTAATTGTGCCCATGAAACATATACCGAAAACATTCTTCCAGATAAAGTGATTGAACACCCTCAAATCTAGGCAGCCTCGAAGTCCTGCAGAGATTCCACATCCCAAAGAGACTTAATCAGTGACATCAGCATCAGGGGCTTCATAGCTAGTAATCCAGGACTGATTAATTTTTATAAAAGTCAAACGGTCCACAGAGTCTGTGGACAGGCGTGTTCTATGATCGGTAACGAAACCTCTTGCAGCACTGAAAGCCCGTTCTGAAAGCATGCTGGATGCAGGGCAGCCCAACAACTCAATAGCATACTGGGCAAGTTCTGGCCAGTGGTCTATTATCATGACCCAGTAAGTCAGTGGATCGTCAGCTGGAAAGCTCTCTATCTCTGTTTTGGCTCTGAGGTAATCGTCCACCAGGTGATGCAGACGCTGCCGATGGGATGTGGAAGCTGACAGCCCTGGGTGGCGAGGACTAAAAAAATTCCAAAATGCCTCACTTAGGCGGAAGCCTTCTCCAACGCTACTCTCTTGACCAGCAGAAGACGCAAAACTACATTTTCCACAACACTGTAACCTACTGGAGTCAGGAAAAACCTTCAATAAAATCCTCTTTAAAGTGTCCTGCACTCTCTGTGGGGACGAGAGGAGTTCTGAGACCTTCCCCTTATAATGGTGGTCAAGGAGGGTTGCCAACCAGTAATCATCCTTCTCCTTTATGCCACGTATTCTTGGTTACTTTCACAGGCTTTGAAGCATGAGGTTGCCCATGCGCCTCAAATTTGCAGAGGCTTGAGAAGTGACTTCAGAAGTGACTCCTCCTAGCCATGTACTACTCACAAGGGTCCTGGGGTTGGAAAGCCATCGCTTACAGATTGACGCATGTCTTCCTCTTCTTCGAAGCCTATGAAAGTGCCAGAATCCTCCTCCTCATTCTCCCCCCCTCTCTCCTCCTGTGTGTTTTGTGACATAGGAATGATGGTGTCTGGATAAAGTGGGCCTTGAGAGAAAAGGAAGTCCTCCTCTTCCTCCTGCTGCTCTGCCTCCAGTGCCCTCTCCATAATGCCATGCAGAATCTGCTGTAGCAAGAACACAACAGGGATTGTGTCACTGATGCATGCACTGTCACTGCTCACCATCCTTGTGGCCTCCTCAAATGGTGACAATACAGTGCATGCATCCTTAATGATCAGCCATTGGCGTGGGGAAAAAAAGCCAAGGCGGCCTGAGACTGTCGTCGTGCCGTACTGGCACATGTACTCATTGACAGCCCTCTGCTGCATGTATAGCCACTGCAGCATTCCCAAAGTTGAGTTCCACCTGGTGGGCATGTCGCAAATCAGGTGGTTTACGGGCAGGTGGAATTCCCGCTGAATTTCAGCCAACCGAGCACTGGCTGTATGACCGCCATGAAATGGCTACAGACTCTTCTGTCCTGCTTGTTGCTGGCACCCTTACAGTGCCAAGGGAACGTCTGCCTCTTTGTTGTCCTCCCAGACACTATTGGGAGGGAGGGGGCGGTGCTTATAAGCAAATGTAAAGAAGACGTTGAAACCTGTACATAGATGCACGCTAAAAGTGAAGGCATGGAATCCTCACTATAGGAGGTACCTCATCCCGAATTCAAAATGGTAGGAAGGTGAATGAGGAGAGGAAAGAGGATTGTTGCGGTACCAATCAATGAAAGAGCATATAGATGCCAATTTAAATATTACAATATTTATTTATTTTCCCACCAGGTTTTATATATACCTCCTACAGCCTAATCTTAGAGGTCTCTTGAGCTTTCTTGACCACTTATGGGGTACTCCTTTTGGGGTCTCATTGCTCGTCGAATGGTATGTATCACATTCTATTAGGTCTGTTATTGGGGTGAGCGGGTGGAGCCAGTTGGATAAAATGGGAACTTTTGGGAACGGAGTTCAGTCTATATATATATATATATATATATATATATATATATATGATTTATTAGCTATATATTATTAATTGTTTTCTTTGTATTTAGAAGTGAACCTCATTTTTGGTACAGATCACCCCCTCGACCCGAAGAAGCCGAAGAAGCCATTGTTTGGCGAAACATGCCGATCGTTCATATTACCATCTGAAACTATGTCTGTACCCTCGACCTATACTGTTTTATAGGCCTGTAACATGTTACCTTAAAGTCTTATAGGCTGTACATGTTTTTACCAGCTATCTGTGAAGTTGTCCCCTCTTTTTTTCTACTTCACGGTGGCTGGTATACATATATTTTATTGTGTATATGTACAATCATGTCTTTGTCAAATAAATCTTTTTATTTTTATTGAAAAACCACGAGTGCTCTTTCATTGATTGGTACCGCAACAATCCCCTTTCCTCTCCTCATTCACCTTCCTACCATTGTACATAGATGCACTTTAATCAATGTAAAGAGGTGTTTGGTGCACTTTAATTTGGAGTACTCACACTACACAGACACACTCCATGGATACAATATAATATACTGCAATACAATGCGCCAAATGTACAGTGACGCACAGAACTATATGGTGTTAAACTGGCAGTGGCGCACACAGAACTACATGGCTTAAATGGACAGTAACGCACGCAAAACTATATGGCGTTAAACTGTCAGTAACGCACACAGAAGTAAATGCCATTAAACTGGCAGTAATGTACACAGAACTATATGACGCTAAACTGGCAGTAACGCACGCAAAACTTTATGACGTTAAACTGGCAGTAATGCACACAGAAGTAAATGGAGTTAAACTGGCAGTACCGCACAAAACTATATGGCGTTAAACTGGCAGTAACGCACACAGAAGTAAATGGCATTAAACTGGCAGTAACACAATCAAATAGATGGTGTCAGTGTAGTGATGGTTGAACACTATCGGAACTGTCCCTACTCTAGCTATAGACTAATGTAAAGATTACTGACACTGTCTCACTACACTACAGTGAAACTATATGAGCTGTCCCTACTCTACACTAATGTATGTATGAATGACATGGTCTCACTACACTACAGTGAAACTATCTGAGCTGTCCCTACTCTAGCTGCACACTATGCAAAGCTGAATGATGGTCCTCCTCACTACACTCACACTATCCCTAGACTGACACTAAACTAATATTCTACACTGACAATTGAAGCAAAATAGCACAGTATAGCACACTAACTAACTAATAGCACTGAACAGAGTCCTGTTCTATCTCTCTCCATGCCAAATTCACACTGAAAATTGCTGCCATTGAAAGAATACTTTTATACTGTGGGGTGGGAATGAGCCATGATTGGATAAAGTCATAATGACAGTGTGCAATTATGACTCTGACAGTGCTCTGTGCCCTGATTGTCTGAAGCTTCAGCCAATCAGGGCTTGCAATGCACTGTTCAGCGCCGCAATGCATTGTGGTCCGGGGGGGGGCGAACAAACTGTCAAACGACCTGTTTGTTCGGCCATTCGGCCTGAACTTATGCTCGGGCCGAACCGTTCGCCCATACCAATCAGGAGCTTTTGAATTACATTTCCCAGAAAGAGACAGCCAGGAGAAAGAGCTGCATAGGACACAGTTTACTCTTGCCGTGAGGGAGATCAGAGAGCTCACATCACTGTCCATTGTGCAACATCACTGCTGGATATCGGTGGCCTAAGCAGGATCTGGAGTGCTGAGTTCAGGGTGCCAACAGCAAGAGTAACCTGGGTGCAGAGCAGAGAGTAGACTAATCGGTGTGTGTGTGTGTGTGTGACCGGATGGTGAGCTGCAATATCACTGGGACTAATGAGCCTCTACTGTGGGGATTTACGATCTGCTGCTAGAGAGAGATCCTAAGCCCTTTAGAAACTGAAACCATACAGCCATTGCAGCTTGCAGGTGTGACTGGTGCTGTACTAATGTGCACCAATGGTATAACTGGGCCCCAATGCTAGCCAGCTGAAGAGTTAGGACTAAAGACTGCCCCTTTACAGTTGCTACACAGAGACCTTTACCTATTGCTAATGCTAAGAGGTACCTCTCGAGGAACATTTCACTATATCCTACAAGTTATACTATTATTATTAACATTGAAGGCTTATATGCACTGTATATTGATGACTTTGCTGATTGATGAGTTACTCCCAGTCAAGTTTTACAGAACTCTATTCTAACGTACCTTGGCATAGTGATTATACTGTCTAGTGGACTGTGTCTGAACCTACCTTGTGTACTCATTTGCCCTTGTGTGCACCAATACATTGGATTCATTTACCACTAAACGGTCTTGTGTCTTTTTCCTGGTACCAATTCACAGTCAAGTTAAAGGTATCTATGCTTGCATTCTTATGGGCTTGCAGTAACACTCAACCAGGTGTGTCAGAGGGGCTCAGGATGTTCTTGGAGTCAAGGCGCAGAATAGAGAACCCAAAATACCAAAAAACTAAACCAAATTATCAAAAAGACTATTAGATAGCACCTCAACAACCACAACATACAGGGGTATACGATGTGCAATTGACATAAACACATACACACACATCATAGTTTGGCCCGGTGTCTTTTTTCAACCTCACCAACTATGTAACTTAATAAAAAAAAATGCTTTGTTATCAAAATAAATTCTTTTTTCAGATCAACAAAATTATTTTTAGTAAAATTCAGGAAACTGGATTCAAGATAGTGTGACGCAGGTATAAGGTTCCAAAGACCCTACAAAAAATGTTTCTATAGTGCCCCCCCCCCCCACCCTCTGCTGGAGCTGCCAACACAAGGGTTCCATACTGCATGTATTATGCACTTCTATGCAACTTTTAGAAGCAGTTAAGGAAAATTATATTTAAAGTGGAGGGCCACTCTGAAAAAAAAACTTCATAAAAATGTTAATAAAAATGTAAAATGAAAAAAAAAAATTATTTTACTTACCAGAAATGGCTGTTGCTAGGCAGATCGTCCTAATCTGCCTCTTCTTGTTCCGAGGAGCTGTTCCGTCTTCTGCTCCTAGCGCAGTCTTCTAGTGAATGGGGCGCGGTGTGTTATGGGAACTGTGTGTCCCACAACACAACGCGTTCCCCATTCACAAAGCGCTGCGCGACTCGCTGGCACCCAGGACAGGTAAGTCTGCTTATTAAAAGTCAGCAGCTACAGTGTTTGTAGCTGCTGACTTAAAAAAAATTTTTTTCCCGGCTGGCCCTCCCCTTTAATAGATATCTGTCTGAGCAACAACCTAGCTGCCTTCCTCTTACATTCTTACCATCAAAACCTCACTCTTGATAAACCTAAAGCCTGAATTCCCTTATATTTGAAACAGACTACTCCCCCTCCAATTAGTGTGTGGCTTAACAAAGTTAATGAGATGAGTCCCATGGAAGTCATGGGTTCCTCAAATCACAGAAGGGAACAATATTGCAAAACCTGGCTCTATTCGATGGACTTTACTTTTAAAACCGCGACCTGCATATCAAGCTTTAATGTCAACTCCAGGATAGGTCCATACACTTTTTTTTTTACCCCCTCATCTTACCCTTTGCCCTCCCTTTCCCTCTTATCATACTGAAAACTGGCTAAACCATGGCCTGACCAAATAAGAAGGTTATTGAGCTGCTTTCTTACCAGGAAAATATGTGCAGCCACCACAAAGTATACAACCTAACCTTCCTCCAATATGTTTTGTGACCTGTATGTACTTGATAAATATCCCAGATAGCAAGGATAACTTGCCACACATTTGTGGCAGTATTGAATTGCAAGTCTTGTGAACTTGCTGCACATCTTCCCTGGCAAGTTGTACACTTGCACAGCACTTGAAGCACAAGTTCTAGTTGACACTTCCAATTTGTAGCCAACTTGCATGGTAAGTCTCTAGCAAGAGCAAAGTTGCAGTGGTAAGTCTACAGCAAGAGTCCTGCAAGTCTATAGCAAAAGTTATGCAAGTCTCCATTTTTGGCAAGAAAAAAGAAGCAAGCAGCGCAAATCTATAATAGCACTGATCTGGTGATAGTGGACCTACTGCTATTAACCTAATGCCTTACTGTACACATGTGAAATACATTCAATCCAACAATCATATAATGATAAACCCTGTGTCATTGCATAAAATAATTAATTTATCATACAAAAATTATTTGTTTCTATGAAACAAACAATTAAATTGCAAATGCTGTTAAAAAAAAAAGCCCAAAAGAAAAAATGGTGTGCTGTCACAGTGAATAAAAATTGCTTAGTGCAAGAAAATATTATTCATTAGTAAAGTGCATGCATCAAAAAAAAAGCCAAGATTATCATCACTTTCTTGGATTTTTCCTGGGATTTCAAAATGGACACATATGATTTTTTGCTGCATGCACTTTACTAATGAATAATATTTTCTTGCACTAAGCACTTTTTGTTCAGTGTGTCAGCACACAGTTTATTTCTTTTGCACTTTTAACAGCATTTGCACTTGGTTTGTTTTATAGAAACAAATAATATTGTTTCTATTTTGTTCTGGGGGCACCGGAGACACTCAGAGACACTCGGGAATTGAGTGTATCCGAGCGTCACCTCTGGAAAAATGCGGTACTGCACACCCCAGCGGCTTGAATCCTGCTCATCTTGTGAGACAATGCTCGTAAAGGGGGTCAGGATTTTTTTTTTTAAATTGCTCGTATTGTGAGACGCTCGTTAACCACAGTTACTCGCAATCCGGGGTTCCATTGTATCTATATATATATATATATCTACAGTATATCACAAAAGTGAGTGTACCCCTCACATTTTTGTAAATATTTTATTATATCTTTTCATGTGGCAACACTAATGAAATGAAATTTTGCTAAAATGTAAAGTAGTGAGTTTTCCAGCTTGTATAACAGTGTAAATTTTGCTGTCCCCACTCAACACACAGCCATTAATGTCTAAACCGCTGTCAAAAAGAGTGAGTACACACCTAAGAAAAAATGTCCAAATTGGGCCCAATTAGCCAATTTCTCTCCCCGGTGTCATGTGACTCATTAGTGTTACAAGGTCTCAGGGGTGAATGGGGAGCAGGTGTGTTAAATTTGGTGTTATCACTCTCACTCTCTCATACTGGTCACTGGAAGTTCAACATGGCACCTCATGGCAAGCCCACAAACAGTTTGCTAAAGACAAGCAGACTAAGGACATGGATTACTGGAACCATGTCCTGTGGTCGGAGGGGTGGGGGGTCAGCATGTCCGTGCTCAGACCATACGCCGCACACTGCATCAAATTGGTCTTGATCTGGTTCAGATGGTGTCAAGCGTGTGTGGCGGCAACCAGGTGAGGAGTACAAAGACAATTGTGTCCTGCCTACAGTCAAGCATGGTGGTGGGAGTGTCATGGTCTGGGGATGCATGAGTGCTGCCGGCACTGGGGAGCTACAGTTCATTGAGGGAACCATGAATGCCAACATGTACTGTGAAGTACTGAAGCAGAGCATGATCCCCTCCTTTCGGAGACTGGGCTGCAGGGCAGTACTCCAACATAATAACAATGCCAAACACACCTCCAAGATGACCACTGCCTTGCTAAATAAGCTAGGAGTAAAGGTAATGGATTGGCCAAGCATGTCTCCAGGCCTAAACCCTATTGAGCATCTGTGGGGCTTCCTCAAACTGAAGGAGGAGGAGCGCAAGGTCTCTAACATCCACCAGCTCCGTGATGTGTCATTATGGAGTGGAGGAGTGGAGTGGAAGAGGACTCCAGTGGCAACCTATGAAGCTCTGGTGAACTCCATGCCCAAGAGGGTTAAGGCAGTGCTGGAAAATAATGGTGGCCACACAAACTATTGACACTTTGGGCCCAATTTGGAAATGTTCACTTAGGGGTGTACTCACTTTTGTTGCCAGCGGTTTAGACATTATTGGCTGTGTGTTGATTTTTTGAGGGGACAGCAAATTGACACTGTTATACAAGCTGTACACTCACTACTTTACATTGTAGCAAAGTGTCATTTCTTCAGTGTTGTCACGTGAAAAGATAGAAGAAAATATTTACAAAAATGTGAGGGGTGTACTCACTTTTGTGAGATACTGTGTGTGTTTGTGTGTGTGTGTGTGTGTATATATATATATAATATATATATATATATATAAAATAGCCTTCGGAAATAAATAGGAAGGCATATTTATACTTGTTTTAAACTTTTTTTTTTTTTTACATTTCTGCAGTTGCGTCCTGGTTTCTGGCCTAGGCCAAAATGATAAGTCTTCATGGGCATTTTTTTTTATTTCACCGGGAGGAGGGGCTTTCTCAGCTAAGCACACCCCCCTGCCTGAATGCCTGAGCTAAGGACAGGTGGATTCCAGGAAGTAAATGCTACATGAATCATCTGCCCTTACTCAAGGTGGCCACCGCTTGAATTGCTAAGGGGGTGTTTTTCAAAATGAAGTAACAAAATAAAGCATGGAGACATGGATGGAAAGGTGAGTTTGCTTTGAATAATATAATTAAATGAAATAGCATTTTCAGATTGTGGCGCTCAAATACAGTTAAGTTTTGCTTTAAAAGTAGTATCTGGACAAGCTGCAGTGTGTAAGCTTATTCTGAAGTAGCTATTATACCAGCCAGTGACTAGCATTCTTTGCATTGTAGGTCTGGGTTTGAATCCCACCAAGGAAACATCTTTATGGATTTATCTTTTATGTGTTCTGAAAAGCAGGTCCATATAAGAACCGGAAATAAACAGCGGAATTTCCATATATTCTTGGTGGCAGATTTTTCTAATACATTTGGAGCTTTTATATATCAGTACAAGGTCAATCAGTACAAGAACCTTCATGCTCAGAGACCCTTATAAGAATAATACCATTCAGGAAACTATTGACTATGTGTCTGGATGCATTGAATGAATATGTAGTCTCTATAATTAATGACCATGAAGAAAGTAAGCAGCATTACCATTTTTATAAAAATATATTTCAGACAGAATAAATTATATTGTATAAATTCTATTACCAATAAAAGCTTTTAGGTGTTCATTATTCATTAAAGTTGAAGTCCACCCTAACATTTACATTTCTCCCCTGCAATCAATAATGTGAGCCAAGTTCAGCCTTATGCTCCAAAATGAAAAAAATCCCAGTTTTTCTACCTTTATTTTGCAGTATCCAGTGCCGTCACATGACTTCAATTCTACTTCCTTCTGAGAGTAACACCCCCATACACACTATTAGATTTTCTGCTGATTTTGTCTTCAGATTTAAAGTGGGGTGCCCCTTAAAAAAAATTTTTTAAAAGTCAGCAGCTTTAGCTGCTGACTTTTAACAACCTGTCCCAGGGTCCAGCAAAGCCCCCTCTCGTTCCCCGCTCTGCGGCGCCGGCATTCTTACTGCATACAAATTGAAACTCCCAGATGACTGACTGCGGCGAGGGGAAGTGACGTCAGTGCCCGGGCACTGAAGGAGGCAGAATACGAGGGACCCCCTAGCAACAGGCATTAAGAGGTGAGTAAAATTTTTTATTTTTTTCTTATTTTATTTTTTTTTATGAAAAAAATTTAAAAAACTGCAGAAAATCTAATAGTGTACAGTATATGGGGTCTAAAATCAGCCAGTGGGTGTGGTTCCTAAAAGCTAGTGACATCACTTCCTGGGAGGGATAGTGTTCCTGTGCAGCCAGTTGGCGTATACAGGATGGGAGGAGCTAATCATAGGTTCCCGTCCAGTGGTTTCTCATTGTACATCCTAATTCATGAGAAAATTAAGAAATAAAAAGCCCCATTGACACCGGGGGGTGGAGAAGTGCACGTATACAGTATATCTGTGCACAGGAGAAGGGAGCTGGACACAGGGGGGGCACCTATTCCCATTTATGCGACTTTGATAATCAACAACTTTAAAAAAGGTACCTGCAATGCTTTGATGCGACTTTGATCCAGATAGTGTAAAGTTGGATCAAAGTCACACTCCAAAGTCACACTCTAGCCTTAAGCTACGTTTCCACTAGTGTGGCTGCAAAGCTGTACGATTTAGAGTGCGACTTTGATACAACTTTACACTCTGGATCAAAGTCGCATCAAAGTAGTGCAGGCACCTTTTCAAAGTCGCATAGATGGGAACATTTGCCATTGAAATCTATGGGCTGTGACTTGTCATGCGACTGTATGTGTCCAAAGTCACATGACAAGTCGCACTAGTGGAAACGGAGCCTTGAACTCATTCCTCACATGTAGCTCCTTCAGCTGGGCGTGTGCCACACCGTGCACACAGTGCCCATCACACCATGCACACAGTGCCCATCATACCATGCACACGTTGCCATCACACCATGCACACAGTGCCCATCACACTATGCACACAGTGCCCATCACACCATGCACACAGTGCCCATCACACCATGCACACAGTGCCCATCACACCATGCACACAGTGCCCATCATACCATGCACACAGTGCCCATCACACCATGCACACGTGCCCATCACACCATGCACACGTGCCCATCACACCATGCACACAGTGCCATCACACCATGCACACGTGCCCATCACACCATGCACACGTTGCCATCACACCATGCACACGTGCCCATCACACCATGCACACGTTGCCATGCAGAAACAATCAGGTGGTTGTACACTGTAGAAAATCTGCAGCATGTTGCATTGTAATCTATATTACAGTTTCTAACAAACAGAACATATTTCCAATGCCTTTTTTTGACTGGACTTCCACTTTAAGTCAATCATAACTGGTGAATACGAGCTAATTGCATGAGCTTTACAGCTGTAAGAGGAGAATATAAAAAAGACAGTAATAATGAATAATTAGAGCAACAACAGTGATTTATGATGTATGTCTGTAATTTACATAAGTATATACTGTATATGATGTATCTGTTTTAAAGGGAACTTGTCAGGATGAAAGCATGGGGCCCGCCATTGATGACTTCTTGCAGATGACTGTTCCACGTTTTTCATCCATATTCTTCCTTCACTAATTAATAAACCACTGACCATGCCTACTCTCTCACTCTCTCTGCCCGTATCTTCCAAATGTAGAAGCCATACTATCAGTTCCCACAAGGAAAAGCGTTCTATGATTGCAAGAGGCGGCCCATTCATGCACCCACCTGTCCTTTTAATTGTGGGTACCCATAGTACGGCTTCTATAAATGGAGCATGGGGGCGGAAAGGACGGGCATACTCAGCATTTTTGACAAGAGGTTAAGGGTTAAATGTAATTGTTATCTTATGGGGCCCATTTATAACAGAGAGCAGATATCACTGTCCACTATTATACTCCACAAAGCTATGCACACTGTGGCCATATGGGGCCCTGTGGAGCTCTCTCTGCTTGGCACAGCGGAGGAAGGTCTATGACTGGAAGCAGTGGTGGCTGGTGGGTTCTTCTTTAGGGGGGTTGGGAAGCAAACAACACCCCCCCCCCCCGGCAGCGTGGCATGGCACTGAAACAGCCCCCCGTGGGCGGTTCAGCACTTACCCGCTCAAGTGGTGGGGCTGTGATGTCCTCTCCTCCTCTCCTGGAGTGCGGGCAGCAGTCATGGCCGCCGCGGCTCCGGTGTCCGCTCCTCCAGCTTCCTCCGCTGGGTGTCTCCTCTTGGCGAAAGCGCTAGGCATCCAATAGGATCGCCTGTCGCTTTGGCCAATTGGAAAATTTCAAAATAACACCCACCCCACATTGGAATCCATGGTCCGGGGCTCTGATATGTAGATCAGGGGGCCAGACACATGGATAGGGGAGGCGGCGCCCATGTGCCCTCTATGGACAGGCCACCACTGATTGGAAGTTTGGAGGACTTTGGCAGGTCATTGGACGGACATGCTCCCATCCTATTTTTGTTATTATGTTCCATTCATTGTCATAGTGTTAAAGCGGTAGTAAGGTCCGCTTTGTGATTTTTACCAACAGGTAAGCCTATAATAAGGCTTACCTATAGGTAAAAGGAATATCTCCTAAACATGCACCGTTTAAGAGATATTCAACCAGGATGCAGCCGGTGACATCACTGGCGCATGTGCTTTTAAGGTCTGGCATACCTTCATCGTCATAGACATCATTGTGGCTCCGGCCACTCAAACAGTCAGAGTCTGCGAACCCAGAAGGAAGACGAGGGGAAGATGGAAGTCCTGTCAGCGATAAGAGCATGCCGCTGGAGGGCTGTGTTCTACAGTAAGTATTTTAACCACTTGCTTACTGGGCACTTAAACCGCTCTCCTGCCCAGACCAATTTTCAGCTTTCAGCACTGATGCAATTTGAATTACAATTGAGCGGTCATACAACATTGTACCCAAATTAAATTTTTATAATTTTTTTCCCACAAATAGAGCTTTCTTTTGGTGGTATTTGCTCACCTCTGCGGTTTTTATTTTTGTTTTTTTTTGAAGACCGAATTAAATTTTTTTTTAAAAATTATATATTTTTTATATTTTGTTATACAATTTTGAAAACACGTAATTTTTCTCCTTCATTGATGTACGCTGATGAGGCTGTCATGATGGGCACTGATGGGCTGCACTGATGGGCACCAATGGGCTGCACTGATGGGCACTGATGGGCTGCACTGATGGGCACCGATAAGCTGCATTGATGGGCACCGATAAGGTGGCACTGGTGGGCACTGATAGGCGGCACTGGTGGGCACTGGTGGGCACTGGTGTGCACTGAGAGGTGGCACTGATGGGTGGCACTGAAGGGCATTGATAGGTGGCACTGAGAAGTGGCACTAATAGGTGGCACTGATAGCTGGCACTGATGGGTGGCAACAATGGGCACTGGTAGGTTACACTGATAGGCAGCACTGCTAGGTGGCACTGATGAGGCACTGATTGGCACCACTGGTGGGTATTGATAGGTGGAACTTGTGGGCATTGATAGGTGGCACTCATGGGCATTGATAGGTGGCACTGGTGGGCACTGTGGGCACTGGCAGGCGGTAATTGTGGGCACAGATGAGGCAGATGTGCCTCCTTCCTCTTCGGGATCGATGTCCCTTGCACATAAGCCGGTGATTGGCTTTTTTTCTCCTCACGCTGTCAGCATGAGGAGAAAAAAAAAAAAGATTACCAAGCTTTTGTTTACATCATGTGATCAGCTGTCATTGGCACACGGGGAGCGCGGGGAGTGCGCAAAGGGAAATTCAGGTCCGCGATGTCGCCATCATTTGGTTATAGCGCAGACGCCAAGTGGTTAAAGTGGTCCTATAGTCCCGCTCCATGTGTCCTGGTAGCTCCCAACATTGGTACAGAAGGCTCTGGAAAGGTCCTACCTTTCAAAGATTGCCTTTTGTAGGCATGGTCCATCATCCTGCCTCTACCCCATCAAATAACATCTTTGCTGAGGGCCGTGCAGGTGACACCTTTTGCCTCCCAAGTGGCCCTCTCTCCATGTAAAGGCAGGCACTGAAACCACTAATCTGCATGCTTGGACCAGATATAAATAGGTGACCACAGAACAGGTAAGTATAACATGCCTAGGTTGAGGAACTCATAATTTTTTTCGCACTTGCAGCCTTCAAGCTGCTTCTGGAAGAATGGGTTAGTGATTCGATGCAAATTATTGCCCCAGTTGAAGTCCGTTTGGATGAAACGCGTCGTGCTTGCTACGCTTGCTCCCCATATTGCTCGTTGTTCCATTTTTATACTCGTGATCACCAGTTTTATGTACTCATTTTTATATGATGTACCGTAATTTTAAATAAACCTTTTTGGTTTTTGACCTGCACCATACAGAGCTTTTCCATTTTTTTTTCCTACTCTCATCTCGGTTCGATTGACCTCTGTGTATACTCCGACCTCCTGAGGGCTCTCCCACTGAGTGGAGGTTTTCGTTATATATTGGAGAATTACAAGGATTGAGGAACCTTGCCTGAACTATCACCGCTGAAGAGTGGTCATATCCTGTTTGAAGTGATTCCTCTCCTGCCTAACCTAAACCGTGAGGCACTCAGCCCACACAAGCCCGATTGA
This sequence comes from Lithobates sylvaticus, assembly GCA_028564925.1. NCBI lineage: Eukaryota > Metazoa > Chordata > Amphibia > Anura > Ranidae > Lithobates > Lithobates sylvaticus. Next base: position 81,207,144 of record CM053026.1, read on the forward strand.
CCCACTACTGCCAGTAAGTGGGTCCACCATATTTGGTAAGAGTACCCATCTATACTTTTATGATAGAGGATTTCTTCACAATCTAGAGCTTCACTGACAGTTTTTTGTTGTCTACACCATTTACATTTTTAATTGAGGATTCACCATTGTGTATTTGATGGACACTTTGTTGAACTTTTTGTTGAACTTTATTATTCATTTTTTCTTCATTTCACAACAGTGAACTTTGGATTTTTTTTTATTCATCACATTAGTTATATGTCACTTATATATACTATTCAGTTCACTATTATTTTGAGTGTTACACTGTATCCCTTTATAATAGTACATTATACAATTATCTTACAGGCGAAAGCTTTTTTTTTTTTTTTTTTTTTTTTTTAAGCATATCTGTAAGGCCCCTTTCACACTGGGGTGGTTTTCAGGCGGTACAGCGCTAAAAATAGCGCCTGTACACCGCCTGAAAAAACCGGCCCCATTCACTCCAGTGTGAAAGCCGGCGGGCTTTCACACTGGAGCGGTGAAGGAGCGGTGTGTACACCGCTCCTATACCGCTCCTTCCCATTGGAATCAATGGGAAACCGCGGGGATACCGCCCGCAAACCGCCGCTGCAGCGGCGGTTTGCGGAGGTTTTTAACCCTTTTGCGGCCGCTAGCGGGGGTTAAAACCACCCCGCTAGCGGCCGCATACCGCGGGTAAAGCGATGGTAAGCAGCGCTAAATATAGCGCTGCTTTACCGTCGCCGCCCCGCACCGCTCAGGTGTGAAAGCAGCCTAAGAGCCTGTGTCTGCTGGATTTAGTTTGCTTCATGGAGAGTGTGCATTTCCATGCAAGTCAATGCGAATGGAAAACTCACTTGAAGAAAGTCAATTGCAAGTCAACAGGTCTCAAGTGTCTCAAATTGATGTCATTGACACAAGCATGAAACCCACTGACTCAGGCCCAAGGGCTTCTTTTTTTTTTTGAGTGTGGTAATTCCATACTGCTGCTTTATAAATAAGCCCCAAAGTGTAATGCGGCGTACACACGGTCGGAATTTCCGATGGAAACAATCCGATGGGAGCTTTTAAACGGATTTTCCGACCGTGTGTATGCCCATCGGTCTTTTTCTGTCGGAATTTCCGACGGACTTTGGATTGAGAACCTGTTCTCAATTTTTCCGATGGAAATCCTTTCTATCGGATTTTCCGATCGTGTGTATGCAATTCCGACACGCAAAATTCTGACGCATGCTCGGAAACAATTTGACGCATGCTCAGAAGCATTAAACTTCCCTTCTATAGTGCTGTCGAACGTGTTTTATGCCGCTGTGTTACAGACTGTCGGAATTTGGTGTGACCGTGTGTAGGCAAGACAGTTTGAGCGAAATTCCGTCGGAATTCCGACGGGAAAACCATCAGAGCTTTTTCCGATGAGAATTCCGACCGTGTGTACGCGGCATTACAGTTAGGATTGGTTCACACACATATGCAAATTGGATGCGTTTTGAACTGCATCCAATTCGCATGACGTGACAGGGACGGTGCTTGATTATTTTGCTCCCTAGGCAAGACTAACTTTGCTGACTGTAGTTCCACTTTAAACCCTGCTGTTTCCATTTTTTCTCTTATGCACTATTGAGCTTAGAGCGGAACTTCAGTACTTTTTTCATCTTTCCATCTATTAAATCTTCTGTCCTTGTTGTTTTAACTTTGGATAGTAAAACATTTTTTCTGCCAGTAAATACCTTATACAGCCCACTTCCTGTTTCTTGTCTGATAAAAAGCCTAGGTTTCTGACATCATGCACAGCTCTCTCTTACTCTTGTGAGAGTTTTCCAGGAAGGGGGGATGAGTCATACAAGGACCAATGAGAGCTGCAGAGCTGGAGTTGTGCCTCTGTGTGTCTGTGTAAATCCAGGAAGTTAACAGGCAGCAGCTTCAGCTGCCCACAGTTAAAATGGCTGCAGCCAGACTCAGTGGAGGGAGATTTCTGCAGCATATTTGGCAAGTACAGAATCAAAGTATATATAAAATAATAAGCAAAGTGGTTGGAGGGAAGCTTCAGAATGGCAAAGGTGTTTTTATTACAAATTATGTGAGCAGACTGCAGTTCCTCTTTAAGAAATACAATGGAACTATTTTAATAGGTTATCATTAAGGAATATATTAATTTAGAAATTCATAAACAGGCCTTCGCCATTGTTCTAGTATTATCTGTTCAGGGTTTCTCCCTAATGTAACTCTGTACAAGATACAGCCATAATTTAATACTTAAACGTCTGCGTTTTCTGGCTTTCTGATTAGCCTTGCTCTTATTATCTCTCAGCAGAAGTCAGAACATTCTGACCTCTAGTTCTGATAATGACGCAGGATATTGGAAAATAGTTGTCATTCCCAGAAATGTATTGTGTCTTATGCTTCATGATACGCTAGTCAATAAAGTCACTAACATTCTGCGAGCCCCAGCACACCGATGATCGCAACAGCAAATATTTGCCAAAATAAACATCATGCTTATTGAAAATATATTACTGATGTCTCCAGTACCAAAGCATTTAAAATGAAACTCCAGCTTTAGTTAAAATCCATCTCTGGGCAGCATTCATCCGCTCCCACTCATTCCCCAATGTAAAAATAAAAAACCCTGTTAACAGCGCCAAGCCCGGCGTTACATGACCCTCCACAGTGATGACTAGTAATCCAGCCCTGGAGTCCAACATCCGTGTGTCACCCCTCTTTGAAATGCCATATCATTGCTATAGTATTCAGGACCTTAGAGGACCACGCTACTGGACAGCCAATAAAAAGAGTCACATTGCCCAGGTACTGATGGGGACACCTGAAGAAGGACTTTTTTGTTCTGCAGAACAAAGGGTAGAAAATTCAGGACCTAGAGTATCATGTGGCCATGGATTAAGGTTGGTAAATGGTAAATGGGGCAGTTCATTTTTTTTTTCTTGTTTTTAAGACAGCAAATAGTTGGGGTGGGCTGCAGCAATTCAGCTTTGAACAAAACCATAGGCGTGCGCACAGGGTGTGCTGGATGTGCATGGGCACACCCTAATCACCACATGTACAGTACGTTAACATTAGTGCCTGGTCCCCCTCATGGTGCTAACCGCTTCCCTCTGGCTGCTGTAGACATACAGGGGGATCTTTAGGATGGGGAGCGGGAAAGTGGATAGAAACAATGTCATTTACTGGCCTCTTCCTTTTCTGAATATACACAGTTAGTGATCGGTACAGATCACTCCATGTGTTCATACATAACTGAAACAAAGTAAGCTGTGTTTACTATGCTTCAGTTTATGAATGAACAGGAAGGCTGGGCATAGCCCTTTGTTTTTATTGATTCTCTGCAACTAAGGCTGCAGACAGGAACTGGGGAATGTGTTTCCCTAGTCCCTTTCTCTGCCTCAAAAGTGAGACTTCATGGGTCCCCACACCCCAAAAGCCCCCACCCCCCAAATAAACATTGTGGGGAAAAAAATGTAACAAAAAAAAAAAAAAAAAAGGTGTAAAGAATAATAAAAAAATTAAGGGTTCATTCACACAGGTTGTCTGTGTGTGTATGCATATTTATATATATATCCGTACACACATACGTATGTGCATTTGAGCTTTGGAGTGCACACCCTAATGCGATAGGCTGCACATACCTATGAACAAAAGTTCAGTAGGTAAATATTAAAAAACATTATTGAGATATATTGGAAGGCCGGGTACCGGCCTGAAGTTATGGGAGGAGCCCGGAGAGTATTTAAGCAGCCCAAAGGCCGCTGGTCTTTGTCGGTTTCCTGTGCGTGATATCTGATACGTCAGACATCTAGGACCGACTCGTTCGAGACAAGCGCTGTTGGTGCCGGTTCGTGAGCTCCGTTTTCGTCTGTCCGTCTCCTCTTCTTGCAGTCCCGCGTTCCGTGTTCGTAAGTCGCGTTGTCCCTTCGTGTCGCACTCGTGTCGCCGAGTCACAGTTTCGTACAGAGAGTCTGGTTCGGCTGTCGCAGGTAGGGCTTCGGCTCCCATGTTTTACGTTCTCATGCACTGCTTATCATGTCACTAAACTGTGGTCTGCGTAGCTCACGAACCACGCGCTGCTTGTCTCGAAACCTAAACACTTACTCGCACGTTTTTGGTTGTACACGATCGGGAGCCATCTAGCGGCACGCACATTCAGGGCCGCCCGCCACAAAACACTCCGACCGATGCCGCATCCGGCACTCAAGGGTTCCCTTACGCGGTCGTGCTACGCAGTCTTCGAATCGTTCAAACACGACTCACGCACGGGTGCCGTTCGCACTCACATGTATCGTTCATGTCCTGCCATTATTCGAATCGGTGGCGCCAGCGAGCGTGCCAAATCGCTATTCACATTCCGAAGCACTGTTGGCATACTAATTGTACGAATCACTTCGACCGTGTCGAAACATTTCACGTGTTAGCATGACAATCATTTCATCATTTCAAACATGGCTAACGTATCGGGCCATTCGGTCATGCTAAATCATTTCGCATCAGTTAAACAGGGCGTTCATGCCATCGCTTCGATCCTGGTCCGGTCGCATCCATACATGCTCCGATCGGGGCGACCCAGATGCACGACTACCCGGCCTCATTTCGATACATGCGCCAAGGGCGGAATCACATCACTGGTTGCGTACATTCCTGATTCTTGCCCCTGTCATGGTATATCATTTCTGTCACCTTACCACGCCCGGCATGAATGCAGTCACTTATCCGCACTAATTCGTGTCGGCGTGCCCCAGGCCGGCCTCATTTCAATACATGCGCCAAGGGCGGAATCGCATCACTGGTTGCGTACATTCCTGATTCTTGCCCCTGTCATGGTATCGCATTTCTGTCACCTTACCACGCCCGGCATGAATGTAGTCACTACCTCGCACTAATTCGTGTCGGCGTGCCCTAGGCCCGGCCTCATTTCAATACATGCGCCAAGGGCGGAATCGCATCACTGGTTGCGTACATTCCTGATTCTTGCCCCTGTCATGGTATATCATTTCTGTCACCTTACCACGCCCGGCATGAATGCAGTCACTTCCCCGCACTAATTCGTGTCGGCGTGCCCTAGGCCCGGCCTCATTTCAATACATGCGCCAAGGGCGGAATCGCATCACTGGTTTGCGTACATTCCTGATTCTTGCCCCTGTCATGGTATCGCATTTCTGTCACCTTACCACGCCCGGCATGAATGCAGTCACTACCTCGCACTAATTCGTGTCGGCGTGCCCTAGGCCCGGCCTCATTTCAATACATGCGCCAGGGGCGGAGTCGCAAAAAAAAATAAAAAAGAGCAGTTCGGCCTCAGCAATACCCAGGCAGTTAGCCTCGTTTCACGGTTGCCTCATTTCTGTACGTGCTCCAGAGTCCGGCTCACAGTCACCCCCAGACGGTACGAACGGGCCGGGCCCTGTCACGGGAAGTTCGTTCAGTTAAGGCAACATGTCAAGTCAGTCATTCGTGTTGTCATCTGTCATTTGATCCCACAGCGGTCTCGGCAGTCGACTTAAGTCACTATCGCCTGTTGTTATCATCTACGTTGGGTTCCGTCGCTCTGGACGGCAGCAGTTTTAGGCTCTTAAATAGGTACTTTCTCTCACACTCTCTCAGGTCAGTCGGATTCAGTAGGTCCACCTGCACCAGCTTGATCGGGGTTCCAGCAGGCCCAGCCTGCAGACACGTGACCAGTCTACTAAGTAACGGGTCTGGGCAGCCGCCATGTCATCAGTCGGCAGCGATGACCTCACCACCCCCGCTATCTCCGGCGTCAGCCTCCGAGGCTGGCAGTGTCCAGTCCCTTAGGGCATGGACAATTCCCAGGCTGTCCGCCGAGCTGAGACGCAGAGGGATACCCTTCTCGTCCGCGGCCAGGAAGGCGGAGCTATTCAGGCTCCTCTTCCCACCACCGGCCGCAGCAAGCCCCAGCAGCCAGCAGGCGTCTCTGGAATCGATTTCAGCCGCCGTCGCTCAGCTACACACCCTCGTGTCTTCCCTGTCTTCCTCAATCGTTGAGGTCCAGGACAGGGTGTCTCGTCTAGAGACCAGCCCGGCTGCCACGGTTCCGGACCCTGCGATGGTCCCAGCCATCAGTGCACCGGCCGCAGGTAGTGAGCTTGCCACGACTACCGTTCACCCTTCCCACCTGGTGCCACCCAGCGTAAGGAAGGACATTCTAGAGGGCAGAGACGTTAACCTGGCCTCACTCTTGATCTCGGTCCATGACTTGGCCGAGAACAAGGCCTACACCTGGGGGGACGTCTCGTGGTTTTGAAAGCGAAGGATCCGAGGCTCAACAGAAAGCTCACGGTGCCCGAGTTCACGCTCGCTTTCGGCATGTTTAGGGACGTGCTGTGCTCAGCCTCCCCCGGCAGACGGGAGGAACTGGACCTCTACCTCCATTTGATCGTAGACCTGGGCCACAAATACGATGGCTCAGCGTTCTACGACTATCATCGGTCCTTCTCGGCCAAAGCCGCAGCCAGATTCTCACAGTTTCATTTGACAACGGACTGGAGCGTAGTGGACACGGAGTTGTTCTGCCGCCACTTCGCGGGTCTTCGCTCCCCGCTATGTGCTGTCTGTCAGTCAGCGTCCCACACCACGGTCTGGTGTGCCAACATAGCCTCTGTCCATCCGATAGCTAGCACGGCCTCTACCAGCACGAGCCAGGCTCAGCAGGCCCCGGCGCAAGGGCAAAAGGTGGACAAGTTGGGACGTCCGGTGCGGATGGTTGGGGGAGCCGCCATTTGCAACAATTTCAATTACGGCTCCTGCAATTTCAGCCAGTGCCGGCTCTTGCACGTTTGCACCCTATGCCAGAGGGCGCACCCCAGGATCCTATGTGAGGTCAAACAGAAGAACCATGACTAAGCCGGGTCAATGCCCTTTGGCTCGGTGTTTACTTGACCTCACACCCCACTCCGTCGATCGCCAGCTACCTCATCCGGGGTTTCACCGATGGGTTTCATACCGGGCTCATCTCCCTGCCCCACTCCACCCACGAATGTCCGAACCTACGCTCAGCAGCAACAGATGAGCCAGCGATTGACGTCCTTCTGCAGACGGAGTTGGATCGGGACTTCATGATAGGCCCGTTCAGTCAGTCTCCCTTTAACATCTGGAGGGTTAGCCCTATCGGGCTTGTACAGGGAATATTTTCAAATAAAAAACGTCTGGTGTATGATCTGTCAGCGCCTCATTCTTCCGTCGCTCCCAGTCTCAACTCGCTCGTCCCCTCATCAAGTGGAGGGAGCGATATTATTTCGCGACCAAATTGACCTTCGGGTCTAAGAGTAGTCCTTGGGCAGCCAGGGCAGATCTGGCATGTGGGAACACTTTCTTAGTAATTGGAACGGTGGGTCCCTGTTCATCCCAGTCGTGTCCACGCAGTCACCTCAGGTGGTGACCGATGCGGCGGCATCCACAGGATGCGCCGCCATTTTTGGCCATTTGTGGTTCGCCGCCCCTTGGCCTCCTCAAGCACTAGCCACACCAGGCTTCACTACCACGTCAGCCCTCTTTGAGCTCTTCCCCATCGTAGCAGCCGCTCACCTATGGGGTCACCATTGGTCTGGACAGACTGTGGCTTTCACGACAGACAATCAAGCCACAGCCAAGATCATCAGCAAGGGCAGGCCTAAATCCAGGCCCGTCATGTCCTTCCTCCGCAGACTGGTCCAACTATCCCTACAGCATCAGTTCAATGTTTACTGCTCATTCATTCCAGGGAAGTTTAACTCAGCGCTTATTGTCATTCTCACCTAGCACTGTCACACAGCACGATACGCCAATACGTGGCCGGGGTGCCGCACTACTTGTCACTTCAAGACCCCGCGAGGCCTTCGGTGTTCTCCTGCCACGCAGTGAGGGCTCTACTACGTGGAGTGCAGAGACACCAGCCGCCAGTCAGCCCGAAGCGGCTGCCTATCACGGGGGAGATCTTCAAGGGAATGTCTGACATCCTGGATAGGTCCCCTTTCGGTCTCCTCCTCAGCACCGTCCTGCAGGCTGCGATACACATGGCGTTTTATGGGTTTCTACGGCCCAGCGAGTTCACTCGCAGCCACCCAGCCGGTCCAGTCTTGCATAGAAGTGGTCTCTGCCGCCACCAGGATCACTACGTCCTTCACTTGGCGACATCCAAAACTCAGCAGCGAGGTTCCGGAGTAGATGTTCACCTGTACAGGACTCACAACAACTGGTGCCCAGTTGCCGTGTTAAACCGCTTGACGGCACTGCTATCCGACCGCCCAGGGTCCAGTCCGCTTCTACCCTTTCCGGTATAACCCCTCAACTCGTCGCAGTTCGTGGAACATGTCCGGGTCCTTCTCGGCAATCTTCACTTGGACCCCAGCCAGTACTTCGGGCATTCATTCCGGATTGGGGCGGCCACGACGGCCTCAAGACAGAGGGTTCCGGACCATGTGATCAAGGAACTGGGTCGGTGGAAATCGGCCTGCTTCTCTCGCTACATTCCTAACCCACAGTTAGAGATGGCTCAGGCCTTTGCTCGTCTTACTCAGTGACATTATCTTTAATAAATAATCATCCCCTACCTGAAGGTTTTTGCCCCCTTATTTTGGTGTACCATACGGTAGACCAAGGCACACTTTCAGGTCTATTTCATGTTGGTGAGTTTTGTGTTGTTCCTATATGTCATCTTTACTCATGTCGTCCGTAGGGCTCTAGACCATAAATTGGAAGGCCGGGTACCGGCCTGAAGTTATGGGAGGAGCCCGGAGGGTATTTAAGCAGCCCAAAGGCCGCCGGTCTTTGTCGGTTTCCTGTGCGTGATACCCACCCACCCTCCCCTTTTAAAAGCCTCTTCCAAGTATTCTTACCCCAGACTGAATACTCATTCCACATTATTCCATAACTACTTCTTACCATTCTTTATCTAGGGTATGCCCCCTTATTTTGGTGTACCATACGGTAGACCAAGGCACACTTTCAGGTCTATTTCATGTTGGTGAGTTTTGTGTTGTTCCTATATGTCATCTTTACTCATGTCGTCCGTAGGGCTCTAGACCATAAATATATATATTAGGGTTGCACCGTTATCGGTGCCGATACTGAGTATTTGCATGAGTACTTAAACTGATACCTTTGTGTTGTGTTTTGATACAAAATGAATGGGCTCAAATTGCACTGCAAAGAATCGCATGCAGTTTTAATCAGGAATGTGGTGTGATTCTTGTCTGAATCGCATGCTGTTTCACCGCATCGCTCATGTGTGAACCCAGTATAGAAAGACAGGGAAGCCCCATCTAAGTGCACCAATGGACAAACAGTTAATAAAAAAATGTTACAACAACGCACATGTTAAAAGTACAAATCTTGCATGTCAAATCCAAAACTGCACAGTCATAGTGTCCCCGCCGATGATGGAAAACCACGGGCACTTGTGGTTCTCACAGGGCTGGAGGAGATGCAGGAAGTTCTGGGACCCCTGTAAACCAGCTTGAAGTGCACAGGTGGGTATAGGGCAGAAGTGATGTCAGCTTGGGGGCAGACCACCAATACATGCCTATACATCTTCTCCAGCACTGTGAGCACCGTAAACGGCCGTGGTTTTCCATCATCGGCGGACACCATTACTTTTCAGATTTGTATTTGACATGCAAGTTATGTACTTTAACATGTGAGTTGTTATAAAAAAAATTTAATAAACTGTTGGCCCATTGCTGAACTTAGATGGTGCTTCCCTGTCTTTCTATGCTGGATTCAGACAGGAGTGGTGGGGGAAACTGCGAGCGATTCGGACAGGAATCGCACCGCATTCCTGTTCAAATCACATGTGATTCTTTGCAGTGTAATTTGAGTCCATTCATTTTGTATAGGCTCAATCCACACCACAAAGGTATCTTGCTGTAGTCTTCAGGACCTTAGATGACCATGCTACTGGACAGCCAATAAAAAGGGCCACATTGCCCAGGCACTGATGTGGGCACCTGAAGAAGGACTCTCTTGTTCTACAGAACAAAGGGTAGAAAATTCAGGACCTAGTGTATCATGTGACCATGGAGTTAGGTTGGTAAATGGGGCAGTTAGATTAAGTTTTTTATTTTTTAAGTCAAAGATTTAATGTTGTGACTGATTTTATGGAAATAATACATTTGTTATCCTTTAATCTCATTGGTTGATTTATTTGGTACCTAAAAAGTCTCATGTTATATACTTTTGTTGGTTTGTAATTAATTTCAGTTGGGGATGATGGTGCCCTGGTGCTGTTCAATGGGCTTTATTCTTTTTTATTTTGTGTAGGTGCAAAAAGGGGAGCTGGTATAAAAAGGTAGGCAGAAGCCCCCGAACCTCTCATATGAACAGCAGTACAGTTGAAAACTATGGCAGGAAATATTGATGATGTAGCATCTAAAAAGTAAGACACCACAAGCCCACCAAGATCCACGTATTATTGAAATACAATATTAATATTTGGTGGTCCTTTAGGCAAATGTAGTGGTCACACTTTAACTAAGTGTGCGCTATAAGTGCAAATTTAGTTTTTCTCAGAACTGTAATGGAGTTCTGGGGGTTAATTGTACAGGATTTACTTCGGCATCAGTCTGACTGGGCTGTACTAAGGTTCCGCCTGGTCATAGGTGCAGTGAGACACTCATGACAGGCCGAGAATCAGGCTTGGTTGGACGTCTTGGGTACCAATCTTTTTCCCGGAGCCAATCAGTGGGCACGTCTGGCCCTGCTGCATAGTCTGGAAAGGGGTATTTAAGGTGCTGAATTCACGTGTTCAGGGTTCGGCTGCTGAGGTGATTCCTGGTTCCGGTCCGGGGCAGCCCCGCGAGGGGTCCTGGGCCCAGGAGTGTCTGCCGTCCCGCAAGCATGGTCGCTATGACCAGCCCCAGAGGCCCTCATGGTCTGGGGAAGGGATCCGTCTGTTCCCGAGTCTCAGAACTGGCTAGTCCGAGGCCCAGTAACTGAAGGAGGATTCAAAGGCGTCCCGGTGTGCTCTCGGTATTGGAGGGACACGGCAACTCATACAAGTGACCAGGGGAGGACTCTTCGGAGGAGGGCCAACAAGCTGGCTGCTCAGTAAGAGCCTGGGAGCTGAGTTGTATGGACACTAAAGAATCCACACTTCTCACAGTATCGCCAAGAAGGCTGAGAGATCCAGGTACTGTGAGAAAGGTTCCTACTTATCTTTAGTTACAATTTAGTCTGTGGCAGAGACTTTGCAAAGTTTCCAGATCACATGTAGGCTGCTAAAACTATGGCTAGAGGTCTATCCGGCAGTGAAGCACCCAGCTGCGAGTGGCTACTCTCTGGGTTAATTAGAAGACATTCAGTGGATGTCAGCAGTTCAAAGTGCCTGAGTTTTATTACCCGTGCCCTCTATTCCCACCAAAGACTGTGTTATTATTGGATGTTATCCCCTGCAAAATAAAAAACCTTGAAAAGGACTTTTATGTGTCAGCTCTGAAGTCACTGGGTACTAACCCTGGGAACCCCTAGACCACAACCGACAAGCCACGAGGGGGTAATTGGTAAGCCCAGAATGTCAAGGCCGCCCCTCTGGGTTATGGCCGCTACACAAACTTTATGGAAAGCTTATAAGTAGACTGCATGCTTCTGGTGCAATTATATAAAAAAAAAAAAAAAAAAAAACCTTTTCACATGGGCTAAAAAAAAAAAGGAGCTACTCAGAATTCAATTGAGATCAGGCTGTTTCCTATAGGTACTTTGGGATACTGTGGGATCTCTTGAGCGATCAATACACAGTAGACATGTGCGATTAGTTCCGTACTAATCGGAAATTTTTCGAAATTCGTACATTCATACGAATCCGAATTTTTACGAATACGAATTCTGTACGAAATACGAAATTTCGTTTACGAATTTCGGATCCAAATTATCCGAATCCAAACTACCAAATAACTAATTTCAACTAATAGGAAAGAAATTATAGCGCATATAACGAAGGATTCAAATGAATTCGAGATTCAGTATAACAAATATCGACACTCTACGAATAATAACGAATTATCCGAAAACGTATTAACGTTACATAACACAAGTCTATTGTCTATTGTCTATTGTCTACCAATCACTCAGAGGAAGTATGAAATACGAAATTATACAATCGTATTTTGTACTTCCTCTGAGTGATTGGTGAACAATAGACAATAGACTTGTGTTATGTAACGTTAATACGTTTTCGGATAATTCGTTATTATTCGTAGAGAGTCGATGTTCGTTATCCAAATTAACGATTCGTACGAAATTCGTATTTCGTACGAATGCGAATTAAATTTCGTACACGAATTACGATTTTTTTTTTATACGGAACGAAACGATACAAAATTTTTGACGGCTCCCATGTCTAATACACAGATGTTTGCATTATCTTTCTGCCATAAGTACCTTTGTTGTGATGTTGAACGGGAGCCCCCATCACTCCCACAATTTCATGTGCCCCTGAAACAGCTTTCCTGCCTCTGCAGTTAGTGGAGAAATGCATGGGTACTTCATGTGCTGTGAACTGAGGACAAGGGAAGGTATCAGGGGCGTAACTATAGGGGGTGCAGCAGTCGCGAGTGCAACCGGGCCCTGTGCTGCAAGGGGCCCATGTGGCCCCCTCTACATATGGCCGGTGGCAGCATAGGCGGTTAGGCACCGGGCGCACGGGTGGCTGGAGGTGGGGGGTGACTAGCAGAGCTCCATGCTCGACTACCGCACTGGCTGCTCTTTAGTTGTGCATTCCCCACACAACCTGTGTCCTCTGCCGCTCCTCCGGGTCCCCCTCTCCTGTTTAATGCAGTGCTGCTCAGTCCGGTGTCTGTCCTCTCCAGCCAGAGTCCCGCCCCCTGAGTCCGGCTCACACTGCACTGCATGCTTCTCCCGGGCAAGCAAACTTTAAGCACACAGATGCAGTGCAGCCCTATGAGAGCCGGCTCCCCAAAGGACACCGCAGGCTTGTCTGCCAGCACCCCCCCTCCTCCCCGTCATACACAGATGTTGACAGGTCTTTCTGGGAGATATGTCCCCTAAGGACAGGGACGCCATCTTCCCTGGGGACAGGGCCCAGTTCTCCCTAAAGGACAGGGACCCCATTTCCCTTGGGGACAAGGACCCCATCTCCTCTGGGGACAGGGCCCACTTCTCCCCAGAGGACAGGCACCCCTTTTACCTTAGGGACAGGGACTCCTACTTACGTAGGGACAGGGACCCCATCTCCCCTAAGGACAAGGACCCAATCTCTCCTGGGGACAGGGCCCACTTCTCCCCAGAGGACAGGGACCCAATTTCCCTTTCCCTTCTTCCTCTTTGTCTCAAAGGTGTAACATCAAGGTCTGTTTAGACCTCTGATATCTCACCAAAGTCCCCCAACGGGACTTCTAAAAAATAATAATAAAAAACTGCTGATACCAGTGGTGGAACTACAGGGCTCACAAAAGTCGTACCTGTGACCGAGCCCTGGAGTTCCACCACCGGACTCGGAGGGAAGGGCCTCGGCTGGGGTTCAGGGGGGCCCTTCATGGTTTCTTGCACCGGGGCCCTGAAGGTTCTAGTTACACCACTGGAAGGTATTCAGTAGCAGATTAGAAACACAGGGTTCCAGATTCCAATGGGAACCATAGGGATTCTAAAAAAGTTATAATTTCAAGCATATCTAAACCCAAGAACAAACAATGAATATACTGCAGCTTACCAGTCCTTTGGTGGCTGCATTCGTTTTTTTTCAGGCTTTTTTTCCTTTATTTTCACCTGGTGATCCTTCAAGTAACACACTTGACCTACGGTGACATCACATAATTGTACTGTATCTATGGAGAAGCAGTGTTGTCACTCTAGGACAGGAAGTGTGTCAGGACTACAGAATATCTCTGACTCCATGACATGGGAGGTATGTGTTCTAAAGTCTACAAAGAGAACTAGGAACCATGCTGACTAATAGGAAGCAACATGTATAGTCAGTAATTGGTTCCTGGCAGGATGAACAGGTTTTTTTTTTTTTTTTTTTTTAATTATTAAACAAGTATATCAAAACACTTTCAATGGTGTATTTAAACCCTTTATGCCAACAGGGGCCAGCATGTAAGGGTAAGGTGACAGGGTGATCATCACATCCTCCATGTTCCACCCCTAGTTGGGTGGCAAGCAAGGGTCACATAGGAGGCCTACCCCAAAGTGGGTTATTCTGGGCTACACTAGGCACTTTGTACAGGGTCACCGGACTTCACATAAGGTACCTTTACTTGAGCCACGCTCACGACCCGGACAGATGACTAAACATGAGTGAAATCTCTTGATGTAATGTACTTTACCACAGTTACTTGTGCATTTAGGAGGGGTACACAGAGCCAATGCCCTCTCCTCCTCACTCCCATTATCGGTATAGGGTCCCACCGTGCATGCACTTCAATTAACTCTTTCTCTTCTGTACCTCTGTACATGATGAGGGCTTCTCAATAATAACTTTATGGACTCCCTCTGGCTGTCTTAGTTTGCATTACACTCAGGGTTGCTTTTTTGAAAGATTGAGGGCCCTGTACAGCATACCTGACAGCCCCTCCACCCCCCCAAAAAATATTAAAGTAATACAGGTGCATCAAACAATTAGAATATCATCAAAAAGTTAATTTATTTCAATAATTCAATTCAAAAAGTGAAACTCATATAGTTAGGTCCACATATATCTGGACACAGGCACAATTTATAATTTTTCAGGTATTTACCAAAACATATTCAGGTTATAGTTATATAATAGTTATGGGCTGAATGTGCACACTCTCAGGTTTAATTTGAGGGTATGTACATCCAAATTGAAGGAAGGGATTAGGAATTACAGCTTTTTCAAGGGACCAAAAGTAATTGGACAATTGAATCAAAAGCTGTTTCATGGCCATGTGTGGGCTACTCCTTCATTACTTCTTCATCAATTAGGCAGGTAAAAGGTCTGGAGTTGATTCTAAGTGTGGTATTTGCATTTGGAATCTATTACTGTGAACCTACATCATGTGTTCAAAGGAGCTGTCCATGCAAGTGAAACAGGCAATTGTAAAGCTTCAAAA
>CM053026.1:81222643-81256385 GCA_028564925.1 Lithobates sylvaticus
CCTGAGAGAGACAGAATGGAGATCTGTCAATGTAAACAGACACATCTCCGTTCTGTCATGAGAGAGGAGACAGATCTATTGTTTATACTACGTCTCCTCCTCCAGTCAGTCCCATCCCCCCCACAGTTCGAATCACTTCCTAGGGCACACATTTAACCCCTTGATTGCCCCTAGCGTTAACCCATTCCCTGCCAATGACATTTTATACAGTAATCAGTGGCTATTTTTAGCTCTGATCGCTGTATAATTGTCAATGGTCCCAAAAAAAGTGTCCGATCTGTCTGCCGCAATGTTGCAGTCCCGCTAAAAATCGCAGATCACCGCCATTACTAGTAAACGAAAAAATTGAAAAAAAAAAATCCTATAAAACGATCCCCTATTTTGTAGACGCTATAAGTTTTGCGCAAACCAATCAATATACGCTTATTGCGATTTTTTTTTACCGAAAATATGTAGAATATGAATATGAAGAATATATATTGGCCTAAACTGAGTAAGTAATTCATTTTTTTCTATTTTTTGGGGAGATATTTATTATATCAAAAAGAAAAAAACATTGCTTTTAGAGGAGGGCAATTTTCTAGTAATCAGACCACTATTTAAATATTTTAAGGAGCTTCTTTAAAGCACATGCAATGTTCTAAAACATTCTAGCAGGATCTCTAGCAGCAGCTGAAGAACCTGAAAAGCTGTATTTTTGGATTTCCATTTTGCTTATCTTTTCAAGTCGGCAGGATGGCCAGCAGCCAGGAATATGTGTGGTTAGACGATAACATGTCCTATCTCACATATCTCACAGATATGCACTGACTTTATATAATAATTTACAGCCTTATTTCATAAACAGATATCATAGAATTTTTAGGTGGCGGTAACCCACAGCAGCCAATCAGAATCTTTGCATTATTGCAATACAAGGTGGCGTGAACAGTAAACAACTCTACGTGTCCTTGCATTGAAACTACCGTATGCATATCAGCACAGCTCTGTGGAGTCCTAGGGGTTATTGCTAATGGCAAATAGACTGTGCACTCTGCAAAGTGCAGTTGCTCCAGAGCTTAGTAAATGAGCAAAAGATCTGCTGACTTCCATCATCCAATCATGTGCAAGCAAAAATGCTGATTTTTTTTCCGTTTTTTTTGTTTCCTTGCGTGTGATTGGGTATTCTTTGCAAAGGGAAGATTTACCTCATTTACTAAGCTCTGCAGCAAATGCACTTTGCAAAGTGGACAGTCTTTTCGCCTTTAGTAAATCAACCCCATTGCATGGTTTACATACACTTTAGCTTATCTATTTTAACAGCCAAGTATTTTATGACTTAGACCGCTTTCACAATGGGGCTGCAGCCGCGTTAGCGCTAAAGTGACACTCGTTTTAAGCGGCGCTTAAAAGCGTTTTAAACGCTTTTGTGGCGTTTTTAACACCAAAGAAGGGGTTAAAAGCGCCCATGTTGCAGCGCTTCTGAAGTGCATTTCAGGTGCTTCGGAAGCGCTGCCCATTCTTTTCAATGGGCAGGGCGTTTTGGGAGCGATGTATAAAGTGCTCCCAAACATGCTGCTTGCAGGACTTTTCCTAACGTCCCGCAAGATGAGAATGAAAAGTCACACTGAAATAAATGAGGGGCGGTTTCAGGCGCTTTACAGGTGGTATTTCTAGCACTAAAATGCCTCAGTGTGAAAGGGGTCTTAGGCAGGCCATAGAGGGATTGAAATTTGCCGGTACAGTAGGGACCGGCCGCATTTGGATCCATCTATAAGCAGGCTGGTCTCTCGATCAACTTTCGTACATCCAGCCTGTTGTAAAATATTTACTCTATCTGCATGGAGTTTGCATGCTTGTCCTACACTTGAGTTTCCTTCAAAACTCCAAAGACATGCTGGTAGGTTAACTGGCTCCTGTCCAAACTACGTGTAGGGGACTTAGGGTCCTTAAATTGCAAGCTCTAAGGGCAAAAAACAGATGTATGTAGAGTTGTGGTTGGTTCACACCACAACACGCACAGGCGCGACTTTTAAAATGACGGAGGACCAAACTACGTGGTACCATGCATCTTGGTGCCCGCATGCGTTGCATTGGGGTGCCATTAACAATCAAATGCTGCAGCACGCATCTCCAGATGGCAATGCATTCCCACGTGGAGTAGGAAATGCGCACAGAAATGCGCGTCTCCCGCACTGCAACTGGTGTGAACGGACCTCACAAAAATAAACCAGCTGTAGCACTCAGTAAAAGGAATGCTGGGTGCCCTTAAAGGGCCCCCAACTGCTCTGCGTAGCTGCGTAGCCATCATCACAAAGTTTCAGTAAAGTTTTCTAAAAGCCAGAAGAGCTGAGAAGAGTTTGTAGAGGAATAAAAGCTGCAGAAAAAGTTTAGAGAATAGCAAGTATCATTAACATGCAACAGCTTACTGTGCCCCTTGGTCCTCCGCAGACTGCTGCTCTGCACAATGGGACGTCTCCTCCCTATTTATACTCAGCTTGTTTATCAGTCTGCACACAAAGTCCAACCTAGTCATGTGAGGCGGCCCTGGAAATACAACTATTGCCTCACAGGCTTCTGACAGAGAGAAAATGCAAAGTCTGCACACAGCTGAGCCCCTTCCTGAGGAATACCCCGATATAAGAAATATGTCAGCCTTCCATTATAGAAATAAGACAAATTTTACATGCCATTGTCCCCTGTGTGCTGCAATGGATCGCTCCACACAGAACAGGGAGTGCCCTGAACTTTACATTCCTTCTGTGCCCCATGTCTTAGGGAAGATGAGGCTGCTGTGTTTGCTGTTTTGCTGCCTTTTATTAGCTTTTTACAGCCTATTCGGTATAACACATAGCATTTGGAAGACATGGGACACAGTGGCACTTTTAACCACTTGCTTACTGCGTACTTAAACCCCCCCCCCCCCTCCAGAATAATTTTCAGCTTTCAGCGCTGATGCGCTGAATGACAATTGCGCGGTCATACAACACTGTACCCAAATTACATTTTTATCATTTTTTTTTTTCCCCACAAATAGAGCTTTCTTTTGGTGGTATTTGATCACCTCTGCATTTTTTATTTTTTTGTAAAATTTTTTTTAAAAGACCGAATTGAAAAGAAATGTTTTTATATATTTTTATATTTTGTTATAAAATTTTGCAAACAGGTAATTTTTCTCCTTCGTTGATGTACGCTGATGAGGCTGCACTGATGGGCACCGATAGGCTGCACTGATGGGTACTGATGGGCTGCACTGAAGGGCACCAATGGGCTGCATTGATGGACACCGATAAGGCGGCACTGGTGGGCACTGATAGGCGGCACTGGTGTGCACTAAGGGGTGACACTGAGAGGTGGCACTGAGAGGTGGTACTGATGGGTGGCACTGAAGGGCATTGATAGGTTGCACTGGTGGGCACTGAGAAGTGGCACTAATAGGTGGCACTGATAGCTAGCAGTGATGGGCACTGATAGGTGGCAGTAATGGGCACTGATGGGTGGCAGTAATGGGCACTGATGGGTGGCAGTGATGGGCACTGATAGGTGGCAGTAATGGGCACTGATGGGTGGCAGTGATGGGCACTGATGGGTGGCAATAATGGCACTGATCGGCACTGGTAAGTTACACTGATAGGCAGCACTGCTAGGTGGCACTGATGAAGCACTGATTGGCACCACTGGTGGGCATTGATATATGGCACTTGTGGGCATTGATAGGTGGCACTGGTGGGCACTGGCAGGTGGCACTGGCAGGCGGTAATTGTGGGCACAGATGAGGTAGATGTGCCTCCTTCCTCTTCAGGACCGATGTCCCTTGTACATAAGTCGGTGATCGGCTTTTTTTTCTCCTCACGCTGTCAGCGTGAGGAGAAAAGAAAAACGATTACCGAGCTTTTGTTTACATCACGTAATCAGTTGTCATTGGCTGACAGCTGATTACGTGGTAAGGGGCCGGGATCGGCCCCTTAGGCCCCTTTCACACCGGGGCGTTTTTCATGCGGTGCAGCGCTAAAAATAGCACCTGTTCACCGCCTGAAAAAATCCGGCCCCTTTAACTCCAGTGTGAAAGCCGGCGGGCTTTCACACTGGAGCGGTGCGCTAGCAGGATGACAAAAAAAGTCCTGCTAGCAGCATCTTTGGAGCGGTATAGGAGCGGTGTGTTCACCGCTCCTATACCGCTCCTTCCCATTGATTAGAATGGGACACCGCGGTAAAACCGCGGCAATACCGCCGCAAAGCGCCGCTCCTGCGGCGCTCTGCGGGGGTGTTTAACCGTTTTTCGGCCGCTCGCGGGGGGTAAAACCGCACCGCGAGCGGCCGAATAGCTCCCCGCCCCAGTGTGAAAGGGGCCTTACTCAGATCTGTGATCACCCAAGTCTCAGTGACTCGCACGGGGAATGTGCAAAGGGGAGGACGTCATATGACGGCCTCCCAGAAATTTAGGTCCGCGCTGTGGCCGTCATTTGGCTATAGCGCGGACGCCAAGTGGTTAAAAGAAGGGGTTCACCTTTAAGGAAAAAAAAATAAATGTGCAAGTTTTTGCAGAAATAAATGAATGTATTATTTCTTTCCTACAGGAGCCTGCAAAGCATTGCACCAGTGATCACTGGATGGTGGGTGCAGCGTCAGGCTCCTGCACTCTCTCCCTCCAGCTCTGTGCCCGTACCACTGTACCAGATTTTACTTAGAAAGATGGAGGAAGAGTGAATGGACAATACAGATACACTATATTACCAAAAGTAATGGGACGCCTGCCTTTACACACACATGAACATCCCAGTCTTAGGCTGGCCATACATGATACAATTTTCTTATTCAATCTTCTTTGGATTTACGATGCATAGTAGCCCATTATGCTTTACCTTTGCAGGGAAATAAAGAGGAAGTAAAACCCACCAGGGTTTACTTCCTCTTTAACTATGTAGTGCAAGGGCCTGCCTCATTGCATATAAATTGAAAGTATTTAGGTATGACCTCATATTATATGGTTTTGGTAAATCTAAAGGAAAATTGTACAAGAAAATTGTAAAATGTATGCCCAGCCCTAGGCTGCTTTCACACTGGGGCGGTTTGCAGGCGTTATTGCGCTAAGAATAGCGCCTGCAAACCGACCCGAAACAGCTGTTGCTGTTCCTTCAGTGTGAAAGCCCTAGGGCTTTCACACTGAAGCGGTGCGCTTGCAGGACGCTCAAAAATGTCCTGCAAGCCGCATCTTTGGCTCACTATAGGAGCGGTATATTTACCGCTCCTATAGCGCCCGGTCCCATTGAAAACAATGGGGGAGCGCACCGAACCCGCCCGCAAAACGCCGCTGCAGCGGCGGTTTGCGGGCGGTATTGACCCTTTTTCGGCCGCTCGCGGGGGTAAAATCACCCCGCTAGCGGCCGAAATGCGCTGCTAAAACGCCGGTAAAGCGGCGCTAAATATAGCGCCGCTTTACCGCCAGCGCCCCCACCGCTCCAGTGTGAAAGCAGCCTTAGTCCGTAGGGTTCAATATTGAGTTGGCCTAACCTTTGTAGCTCATAAGTTTACATACCCTGGCAGAATTTATGATTTCTTGGCCATTTTTCAGAGAATATGAATGATAACACAAAAACATTTCTTTCACTCATGGTTAGACCCCTTTCACACTGGGGCGTTTTTTAGGCGTTTTTCAGGCGCTTTAGCGTTAAAAAAGCGCCTGTAAAGCGCTTGAAAGAAGCCTCATCTGCAATCCCAATGTGAAAGCCTGAGTGCTTTCACACTGAGATCCCTTTCACACTGGGGCGTTTTAGCTTAAAAAAAAAGCGCCTGTAAAGCGCCTGAAAGAAGCCGCAACTGCAATCCCAATGTGAAAGCCCGAGTGCTTTCACACTGAGGCGCTGCGCTGGCAGGGCGTCAAAAAAAAGTCCTGCAAGCAGCTTCTTTGCAGCGCTTTTGGAGCGGTGAATACACCGCTCCTAAAGCGCCCCTTCCCATTGAAATCAATGGGAAGCGCCTGCAAAACGCCCGAAAAGCGCCTGAAAAACGCCCGAAAAGCGCTTTTGGCAGCAGCGCTTTGTGGGCTCTTTTAACCCTTTATTTGGCCACTAGCAGGGGTTAAAAGCGCCCCACTAGCGCTCGAAAAACGCTGGTAAAGCGCTGCTAGTTTAAGCGGCGCTTTACGAGCGTTTTTCGGGCGCTGGCAGTGTGAAAGGGCTCTTAAAGCACTTGGGCTATCACATTGGGATTGCAGATGAAGCTTCTTTTAAGCGCTTTACAGGTGCTTTTTTTAATGCTAAAGCGCCTGAAAAACGCCCCAGTGTGAAAGGGGCCTTAGGCTGCTTTCACACTGGAGTGGTGGGGGCGCTGGCGGTAAAGCGGCGCTATATTTAGCGCCGCTTTACCGGGGTTTTAGCGGCGCATTGCGGCCGCTCGCGGAGTGTTTTTACCCCCCGCGAGCGGCCGAAAAAGGGTCAATACCGCCCGCAAACCGCCGCTGCAGCGGCGTTTTGCGGGCGGGTTCGGCGAGCTCCTCCATTGTTTTCAATGGGATCGGGCGCTATAGGATCGGTAAATATACCGCTCCTATAGCGAGCCAAAGATGCGGCTTGCAGGACATTTTTGAGCGTCCTGCAAGCGCACCGCTTCAGTGTGAAAGCCCACACTGAAGGAACAGCAACAGCTGTTTCGGGTCGGTTTGCAGGCGCTATTCTTAGCGCAATAACGCCTGCAAACCGCCCCAGTGTGAAAGCAGCCTTAGTGTTTGACTGAAGCCATTTATTATCAATTAACTGTGTTTACTCTTTTTAACCGCTTCAGCCCCGGAGGATTTTACCCCCTTCCTTACCAGAGCACTTTTTGCGATTCGGCACTGCGTCGCTTTAACTGACAATTGCGCGGTCGTGCGACGTTGCACCTAAACAAAATTGACGTCCATTTTTTCCCACAAATAGAGCTTTATTTTGGTGGTATTTGATCACCTCTGCAGTTTTTATTTTTTGTGCTATGAACAAAAGAAGAGCGACAATTTTTTGCTATAATAAATATTACATTTTTTTTTATTTTTTTTTTCATTTTTCCTCAGTTTAGGCTGATATGTATTCTTCTACATATTTTTGGTAAAAAAAATCGCAATAAGCGTATATTGATTGGTTTGCGCAAAAGTTATAGCGTCTACAAAATAGGGGATAGATTTATTGCATTTTTTTTTTTTTACTAGTAATGGCGGCGATCTGCGTTTTTTTTTTTCGTTACTGCGACATTGCGGCGGACACTTCGGACACTTTTGACACATTTTTGGGACCATTCACATTTACACAGCGATCGTTGCTATAAAATTGCACTGATTACTGTGTAAATGTGACTGGCAGGGAAGGGGTTAACACTAGGGGCGCTGTAGGGGTTAATGTGTTCCCTATGGTAGTGATTCTAACTGTGGGGGGAGGGGACTCACAAGGGGAGGAGACCGATCAGTGTTCCTCTGTACTGGGAACACACCATCGGTCTCCTCTCCACTGACAGGACATGGATCTGTGTGTTTACACACACAGATCCACGGTCCTGCTGTGTTCCCGGGCAATCGCGGGTGCCCGACGGACATCGCGGCCGCCAGGCACGCGCACCGGGTCCCCCTAGGCGGCCAGGAATGGGAGGACATCATAAGACGTCCACCCAGGATGGTAAATCCACCTTGATGACAGTCCGCAGTATTGAAGTGGTTAAATCATAATGACAACAGAACCTACCCAAATGACCCTGATCAAAAGTTTACATACCCTGGTGATTTTGGCCTGATAACATGCACACAAGTTGACACAAAGGGGTTTGAATGGCTATTAAATGTAACCATCCTCACCTGTGATCTGTTTGCTTGTAATTAGTGTGTGTGTATAAAAGGTCAATGAGTTTCTGGACTCCTGACAGACCCTTGCATCTTTCATCCAGTGCTGCACTGACGTTTCTGGATTCTGAGTCATGGGGAAAGCAAAAGAATTGTCAAAGGATTTGCGGGAAAAAGTAGTTGAACTGTATAAATCAGGAAAGGGGTATAACAAGATATTCAAGGAATTGACAATGCCAATCAGCAGTGTTCAAACTATAATCAAGAAGTGGAAAATGAGGGGTTCTGTTGAAACCAAACCACGGTCAGGTAGACCAACTAAAATTTCAGCCACAACTGCCAGGAAAATTGTTCGGGATGCAAAGAAAAACCCACAAATAAATTCAGGTGAAATACAGGACTCTCTGAAAACATGGCGTGGCTGTTTCAAGATGCACAATAAGGAGGCACTTGAAGAAAGATGGGCCGCATGGTCGAGTTGCCAGAAGAAAGACATTACTATGCAAATGCCACAAAGTATCCCACTTACAATACGCCAAACAGCACAGAGACAAGCCTCAAACCTTCTGGCACAAAGTCATTTGGAGTGATGAGACCAAAATGTAGCTTTTTGGCCACAACCATAAACACTACATTTGGAGAGGAGTCAACAAGGCCTATGATGAAAGGTTCACCATTCCTACTGTGAAACACGGAGGTGGGTCGCTGATGTTTTGGGGATGTGTGAGCTACAAAGGCACAGGAAATTTGGTCAAAATTGATGGCAAGATGAATGCAGTATGTTATAAAAAAATACTGGAGGAACATTTGCATTCATCCGCCAGGAAGCTGCACATGGGACGTACTTGGACATTCCAACATGACAATGATCCAAAACACAAGGCCAAGTCGACCTGTCATTGGCTACAGCAGAATAAAGTGAAGGTTCTGGAGTGGTCATCTCAGTCTCCTGACCTCAATATCATTGAGCCCCTCTGGGGAGATCTCAAACGTGCAGTTCATGCAAGACAGCCCAAGAATTTACAGGAACTGGAGGAACTTTTTGCCAAGAGGAATGGGCAGCTTTACCATCTGAGAGGATAAAGAGCCTCATCCACAAATACCACAAAAGACTTCAAGCTGTCATTGATGTTAAAGGGGGCAATACACGGTATTAAGTAATGGGGTATATAAACTTTTGATCAGAGTCATTTGGTTAGTTTCTGTTATTATAATTTAAAAAGAGTAAACACAGTTGATTGATAATAAATTGATTCAGCCAAACACTAACCATGAGGGAAAGAAACTTTTTGTGTTATCATTCATACTCTCTGAAAAATGGCCAAGAAATCATAAATTCTGCCAGGGTATGTAAACTTATGAGCACAACTGGAAAGCCTGTCCACAAGGTTTAGGAGTGTGTCTATGGGCCTGTTTGATCATTCTTCCAGAAGCGCATTTGTGAGGTCAGGCACTGATGTTGGATGAGAAGGTCTGGCGCGCAGTCTCCGCTCTAATTCATCCCAAAGTTGTTCTATCGGGTTGAGGTCAGGACTCTGTGCAGACCAGTCAAGTTCCTCTACCCCAAACTCGCTCATCCATGTCTTTATGGACCCTCATTTTGGTCTAATCCATATAGTTGTATATAAAATGCACTTTTTTTCTTTCTAAAAGTGTTTCCCAGTGCTAAACTTTTCATCCAATTTCTAATTGCTGCATTTGTACATTTTAAAAGCCAATATAAAGGAATAGTATTGTTAAAAAAAAGTCCTTGTGGATTTAATTAACCTTTTGTTGTGTTAATTCACCTTTAAAGGGGTGTGACGGGGGGCATGTCCTATGCCTACATATGTTTGTTAGTAGGTGTCCCTCATTCCCATCTCAAAATGTTGGGAGGTATGGGGAAGGGGTTAACATCATGGGCGATCAAAGGGTTAAATGTGTGCCTAAAATGTGCTTACTTACTGTAGGGGAGGTGCTTGTACTATGGGAATGCAAAGATCTTGCTTTGCAGAAACACGGGATCACTACCTTCCTTTTTGACAGACCGCCGTTTTGTTTCTTTCCCGAACAATCAGCGGGTGAGACAGACAGGACGGGTAGTGGAATAATCGTGTATGGAATCATAAGCAAAAATCTTAGGAAAAGTCATACGAAAATTCTCAGTACATTCATTTGTGGTTCAAAAGATTTAATTTGCTTTTAACATTTTATTCTGGAGTGAATGGAGGGGGGGGGGGGGGGCAGGGCCGGACTGGGAATGAAAACCAGCCCTGGAAAAAAGTTCATACCAGCCCCCCCCCCCCCCCCCCCCCCACCCCCCCCCCCCCCTCAATTTATTATCCCAGCCCAACAGCATAACGTCATTATTTTCTTGTTCATAAAAGGGAAAACCAGACATTTTAAAGCACATTTGAAGAGTGCATTATATATAGATAAGACAGATACATGGTACAGTGGCTGCGTTTGATGGCATAGTGGCAGCATAGTGGCAGCATTTAATGGGCACAGTGGTGGCAATTTATGGGTACGGTGGCTGCATTTAATGTTACAGTGGCTGCGTTTGATGGCACAGTGGCAGCGTTTAATGGGCACAGTGGTGGCAATTTATGGGCACAGTGGCTACGTTTGATGGCACAGTGGCTGCGTTTGATGGGCACAGTGGTGGCAATTTATGGGTACAGTGGCTGCATTTGATGGCACAATGGCTGCGTTTGATGGGCACAATGGCTGCGTTTGATGGGCACAGTGGCTGCGTTTGATGGGCACAGTGGCTGCGTTTGATGGGCACAGTGGCTGTGTTTGATGGGCACAGTGGCAGCGTTTAATGGGCACAGTGGTGGCAATTTATGGGCACAGTGGCATGCGTTTGATGGGCACAGTGGTGGCAATTTATGGGTACAGTGGCTGCATTTGATGGCACAATGGCTGCGTTTGATGGGCACAATGGCTGCGTTTGATGGGCACAGTGGCTGTGTTTGATGGCACAGTGGCAGCGTTTAATGGGCACAGTGGTGGCAATTTATGGGCACAGTGGCATGCGTTTGAGGGCACAGTGGCTGCGTTTGATGGGCACAGTGGTGGCAATTTATGGGTACAGTGGCTGCGTTTGATGGCACAATGGCTGCGTTTGATGGGCACAATGGCTGCGTTTGATGGGCACAGTGGCTGTGTTTGATGGCACAGTGGCAGCGTTTAATGGGCACAGTGGTGGCAATTTATGGGCACAGTGGCATGCGTTTGATGGGCACAGTGGCTGGCAATTTATGGGCACAGTGGCTACGTTCGATGGCACAGTGGCTGTGTTTGATGGCACAGTGGCAGCGCTTAATGGGCACAGTGGTGGCAATTTATGGGCACAGTGGCTGCGTTTGATGGGCACAGTGGTGGCAATTTATGGGCACAGTGGCTACGTTCGATGGCACAGTGGCTGTGTTTGATGGCACAGTGGCAGCGTTTAATGGGCACAGTGGTGGCAATTTATGGGCACAGTGGCTGCGTTTGAGGGCACGGTGGCAATGCGTTTGAGGGCACAGTGGCTGTGTTTGAGGGCACAGTGGCATGCGTTTGAGGGCACAGTGGCATGCGTTTGAGGGCACAGTAGCATGCGCTTGAGGGCACAGTGGCATGCGTTTGAGGGCACAGTGGCATGCGTTTGAGGGCACAGTGGCAATGCGTTTGAGGGCACAGTGGCTGCGTTTGAGGACACAGTGGCTGCGTTTGAGGGCACAGGGCACAGTGGCTGTGTTTGATGGGCACAGTGGCTGCGTTTGAGGGCACGGTGGCAATGCGTTTGAGGGCACAGTGGCATTGCGTTTGAGGGCACAGTGGCTGCGTTTGAGGGCACAGTGGCTGCGTTTGAGGGCACAGTGGCTGCGTTTGAGGGCACGGTGGCAATGCGTTTGAGGGCACAGTGGCAATGCGTTTGAGGGCACAGTGGCTGCGTTTGAGGGCACAGTGGCTGCGTTTGAGGGCACAGTGGCTGCGTTTGAGGGCACAGTGGCACAGCGTTTGAGGGCACAGTGGCATGCGCTTGAGGGAACAGTGGCATGCGCTTGAGGGAACAGTGGCATGCGCTTGAGGGAACAGTGGCATGCGCTTGAGGGAACAGTGGCATGCGTTTGAGGGCACAGTGGCATGCGTTTGAGGGCACAGTGGCAATGCGTTTGAGGGCACAGTGGCATGCGTTTGAGGGCACAGTGGCATGCGTTTGAGGGCACAGTGGCATGCGTTTGAGGGCACAGTGGCATGCGTTTGAAGGCACAGTGGCATGCGTTTGAGGGCACAGTGGCATGCGTTTGAGGGCACGGTGGCATGCGTTTGAAGGCACAGTGGCTGCGTTTGAGGGCACAGTGGCAATGCGTTTGAGGGCACAGCGGCTGCGTTTGAGGGCACAGCGGCTGCGTTTGAGGGCACAGCGGCTGCGTTTGAGGGCACAGCGGCTGCGTTTGAGGGCACAGTGACTGCGTTTGAGGGCACAGTGATCCAATTGATGTTTTATTTATTTTCAGTACTATTTTATTAGAGGGAGGGAGAGAGAGAGAGAGAGAGAGAGAGAGAGAGAGAGAGAGAGAGAGAGAGAGAGAGAGAGAGAGAGAGAGAGAGAGAGAGCGGGAGAGAGAAAGGGAGAGGGGAGAGAGAGCGAGAGAGAGTGCGAGACGAGAGAGAGAGAGTGTGAGGGCGCGGAGAGAGAGAGAGAGGGCAGGCACCTGAATTCTTCTGATCCATGAGCGGCCGTCCACTTCTCCTATTCTCCTCGTGCAAAATAGTGGGCGGGCCGAATGGTGGAAGAAATCAGCGGTGCTGCGCTGCCTTGCGTGGCGCCGCACGGGCCGAATGGATGCAAAAATCATGCTCCTCCCTCCCCGCACACAGGCAGAAATATCAGTGTGTGCGACGCGGATCAGAAGAGGAGATACAGGCACGCGCGCCGCACACACAGGCTGCATTGAAAAGAGCGGCGGCCGCCTCTGCTGTTTTTTTTTTTTGCTGCGCTGTCACACTGCCAGCCAATCCCCGAGTCTAAAGCGGCCCCAGGGCACATAGAGCATACGGCCTACCGGGAAATTTCCCGTTATCCCGGTAGGCCAGTCCGGCACTTAAAGTGGAGCTCCACTCAAAAAGGGAAGTCCCACTTGTTTGCATCCCCCTCCCCTCTCCATTGCCATATTTGGCACTTTTTAGGGGGGGTGGAGCAGGTACCTGGTTTTGACAGGTTCAGCCCCCCTCCTTCCCCTGCAGTCTTCTGGGACACATCACAGGTCCCAGAAGACTACAGGACCATTCACAAGGTGCAGCTCCACTTGTGCATGTGCAGTAGTAAACCGGCTTCACTTCCTGTTTCCCTATGCCGGAGCCTGTCCTCACTCAAGAATCTGCTTGGGTGAGGACATCGCAGGATCCCTGGACAGGTAAGTGTCCTTATTCTAAAAGTCAACAGCTACATTATTTGTAGCTGCTGACTTTAAATTTTTTTGGGCGGGGGAGCCTGGAGCTGCTCAACCACTTCCCGCAAACCGCCGTAGTTGTACGTCGGTACTTTGACATAGAATCTCAGGGTTTATGGCAGCAGATAGTTGCCATAACCCCAGTATTTTCTGAAAGGGCGGGCGTGCCTCTTTAAGATAACAGTGGTCTCTGCAGTGGATTCGCCGCGAGATTGCTTTTATCGGCAGTGGGAGAGATGCCCACCCCCCTCCCGCTGCGTTCTGGTCGTCTCCGCCGCTTACCGGAGCCGCCGGTAGCAGTGGAGACGATGCGCCATAAAGTATTGCAACGACCGCCATTTTATTCTTTTAGGGTGTCTGAAAAAATATATATATATATATATATATATGTTTGGGGGTTCTAAGTAATTTTCTAGCAAAAAAAAATGATTTTAACTTGTAAACAACAAGTTTGAAAACTACGCCTGGCCCTTAAAGTGGTTGTAAACCCTTTAAAAAAATTCCCCAAAAAAAAAAAAAAAAAACCTGCAAGACAAAGGCATAATGAGCTAGTATGCATAGTAATTTTCTTGACAAGAGAGGGAACACGTGTTACATGAAGGAAGTCTGTCCTAAATTGGTAAGTAATGAATTGTATTGATGAATTATCTAGTGAGAGTAAATTAGAATTCAAAAATCTATTAGAATTTGTTAACCACTTGCTTACTGGGCACTTAAACCCCCCTCCTATCCAGACCAATTTTCAGCTTTCGGTGCTCTCACACTTTTGCCCCGTACACACGGTCGGATTTTCCGACGGAAAATGTCCTATCGGACCATGTTGTCGGAAATTCCGACCGTGTGTGGGCTCCATCTGACTATTTCCGTTGGATCCTGCTCTCAAATTTTCTGACAACAAAGTCCTATCGGACTTTTTCCGATCGTGTGTAGCGAATTCCGACGGACAGAGTGCCACGCATGCTCAGATCACATTACAAGACCAAAGCTATTGGCTACTAGCCTCTACGTAGTCCCGTCGTACGCAACGAATGTCACCACGTTCAGAATGATCGGATTTTCTGACAACTTTGTCCGACCGTGTGTATGCAACACCAGTGTCGGACAAAATCCGTCGGAAAAAATCAGACGGATTTTGTGGTCGGAATTTCCGACCGTGTGTACGGGGCATTAGAATGACAATTACTCAGTCATGCAACACTGTACCCGAATTAATTTTTTGTCCTTTTTTTCCCACAAATAGAGCTTTCTTTTGGTGGTATTTGATCACCTTTGGGTTTTTTATTTTTTGCGCTATAAATGAAAAAAGACCGAAAATTTTGAAAAAAAAAAAACGCATTTTTCTTTGTTTCTGTGATAAAATTTAGGAAATTATTAATTTTTCTTCATAAATTTTGACCACAATTTATACTGCCACATATCTTTAGTCAAAATAACCCAAATTAGTGGATATTATTTGGTCTTTGTGAAAGTTAGAGAGTCCACAAACCGTGGTGCGAATCATACAAAATTTATCAAACCTGATGTACTGGTGACCTATCTCATTTATTGTGACACTGATGACAGATGGCACCAATATGTGGCATTAATGACAGGTGACACTGATAACAGATGGCACGTGACACTGACAGGTGGCACTGATGACAGATGGCACTGATACGTGGCACTGATGACAAATGGCACTAATATGCCACCTGTCAATATGACAAATAGTGCCACCTGTCA
Organism: Lithobates sylvaticus; assembly: GCA_028564925.1. Taxonomy (NCBI): domain Eukaryota; kingdom Metazoa; phylum Chordata; class Amphibia; order Anura; family Ranidae; genus Lithobates; species Lithobates sylvaticus. The sequence goes on from CM053026.1 coordinate 81,237,572, forward strand.
ATATGACAAATAGTGCCACCTGTCAATATGACAAATAGTGCCACCTGTCAATATGACAAATAGTGCCACCTGTCAATATGACAAACAATACTGACAATGAGAGAGGTGGATTACTTCCATCGCCATCAGGATTAAAAAAGTTTCTGAGACTCCTCCAACATTAAATTATGTTGCTCCAATTGTATTAGATGAAAGTGGAAGGCCATGGTTACATAGTTTATTAAATGGTAGGAAAACTAAATGGTTAATAGATTTAGGAGCTAAACTCAAACACAAATTACCTGTTAATATTAATTCTCCAAAATGTAATTTAATTAGTTTTAGTGGAAAAGAAAATACAGTTGCAACTAATTTCTGATGTAACTTTTGAAATTCCAGGACTTTTGAATACTAAGATAGACATACGGTGTTGTCAAAATACAGAGAATGTTTTAGGCATGGATATGATTAGTAAACTAAATTGGATTATTGATTTAAGAAATTCTACTATATGGAAAGATTAATCTAGGCCCAAATCTATGTTAATAGATCCTTCCATGTACAGTAATGTTGGAAGTAATTGTACAGCAGTTGCTGACATGTCTTCAGATTATAATTGGCCACATACAGGAACCAATTTCATATTGGAACAATTGGTTCAATCACATAAAAATCTTTGGAATCAGACCAAAATTGATACAGGTTTGTTTAAAGATATTGAAATAGACATTGAGGGAAAAGATCCTAAGCCACAAATTTAATATAAGTTGCCATGAGAATCAATAGGCCCAGTTTCTGACAGTGTACAAGAATTTTTACAACAAGGAATATTAAAGAAAGCACAATCAGTGGTAAATTATTGTATTTGGCCTATCAAGAATGCTGATGATTCGTATTCTTTATCAGTTGATTTAAGATGACTGAATAAATGCATTACAAATAACAAACCTATTATTCCTGATTTAAATTTAATGTCAAACTTGGATGCCAAGGCCAAAGTATTTTCTGTACTGGAAATCGCAAACAGTCATTGTTCAGTACCATTAACTAAAAGCTGTCAATATAAACTTGCCTTCAGCTTTAAAAAAGAAACTTATGCATTCACTAAAATAATTCCAGGATTGGACATTAGTGATGGTATAGTGCACGAGTGTTTAGAGAAAATATTATCAAAATTCTCTAGACCAGGATGTATTTTCCAGCATATGGACAAGTTTTTGCTGACTACACAGAGTATAGAGGAACATGTCACTCCTTTGTGTGTTACAAACAGCAGCTGAAATTGAACACAGAAACAGTTCAGTTGATTAAAAAGGCAGGTAGCATTCCTTCATATGCAAATTAGTCATGGACAGAGACAGCTATCACAGGAAAAAGTTATGCCGCGTACACACGTGCGGACTTTTGCCGGCGGACCTAGTCCAGCGGACAATCCCGCGGGACTTTCCAGCTAGGTCCGCTGGACTTTCCGAGGGTGTGGACTTGCCCACACACGCACGGACTTCTCCAGCGGATAATCCGCCGGCCAAAAGTCCGCGGGACTTTTGAAAATGAACGGACTTGCCCACACACGGAGCAGTCCGTTCATTTCGAACGTAACTTCAGGTTACGTAGCTAGCGTAGGCAGTAAATGCCGCCGCGCTAGCTCCGCAAGCTGGCATGGATTTAAAGGGAATCCCCACGCCGAAAAAACGGCGTGGGGGTTCCCCCCAAATCCATGTCAGACCCTCATCCGAGCACGCAGCCTGGCAGGCCAGGAAAGGGGTGGGGACGAACGAGCGCCCCCCCCCCCTGAGCCGTACCAGGCCGCGTGCCCTCAACATGGGGGGTGCCCTGGGGAAAGGGGGGCCGTGCGGCCCCCCCCACCCCAAAGCACCTTGTCCCCATGTTGATGAGGACAAGGGCCTCTTCCCGACAACCCTGGCCGTTGGTTGTCGGGGTCTGCGGGCGGGGGCTTATCGGAATCTGGGAGCCCCCTTTAATAAGGGGGCCCCCAGATCCCGGCCCCCCACCCTATGTGAATGAGTATGGGGTACGATGTACCCCTACCCATTCACCTAAGGTGTAAAATGTAAAGTACAAAAACACACACACTTTTGAAAAAATATTTTATTGCACTGCTCCGGGGGTCTTCTTCCGTCTTGGGGGTCTTCTCGCCGGACTCCCCCGCTCTCTTCTGCTCTTTTACCTAGCTCTTTCACGAGGGGGGGAGTCCGGCTACCTTCTTCGTCGTCGCCGCCGTCGTCTGGGGGTCTCGATCCGCCTTCGGGGGTCTTCCGGGGGTCTCTTCTGTTCTTGCGGCGGTCGTCGTCTTCCGCGCCGCCGGCGCCTTCTCCTTCTTCTTGTCCTTCTTCTTCTTGTCCTTCTTCTTGTTCTTCTTCTTCCGATGTTGACCCGACGCTCTCTCTGCCCGGAATGCCTGTGCCGCTCTGCGCTGAGACTTATATAGGGGAATGGGGACAGGGTCACATGCACATGTCACATGGTGACCCCGCCCCCTTGTGTTGTCACAGTCCCGGAGGATGCTGGGACTGTGACATCGCAAGGGGGCGGGGTCACCATGTGACATGAACATGTGACCCTGTCCCCATTCCCCTATATAAGTCTCAGCGCAGAGCGGCACAGGCATTCCGGGCAGAGAGAGCGTCGGGTCAACATCGGAAGAAAGAAGAAGAAGAAAGGAAGAAGACAAGAAGAAGAAGGACAAGAAGAAGGAGAAGGCGCCGGCGGCGCGGAAGACGACGACCGCCGCAAGAACAGAAGAGACCCCCGGAAGACCCCCGAAGGCGGATCGAGACCCCCAGACGACGGCGGCGACGACGAAGAAGGTAGCCGGACTCCCCCCCTCGTGAAAGAGCTAGGTAAAAGAGCAGAAGAGAGCGGGGGAGTCCGGCGAGAAGACCCCCAAGACGGAAGAAGACCCCCGGAGCAGTGCAATAAAATATTTTTTCAAAAGTGTGTGTGTTTTTTGTACTTTACATTTTACACCTTAGGTGAATGGGTAGGGGTACATCGTACCCCATACTCATTCACATAGGGTGGGGGGCCGGGATCTGGGGGCCCCCTTATTAAAGGGGGCTCCCAGATTCCGATAAGCCCCCGCCCGCAGACCCCGACAACCAACGGCCAGGGTTGTCGGGAAGAGGCCCTTGTCCTCATCAACATGGGGACAAGGTGCTTTGGGGTGGGGGGGGGCCGCACGGCCCCCCTTTCCCCAGGGCACCCCCCATGTTGAGGGCACGCGGCCTGGTACGGCTCAGGAGGGGGGGGGGCGCTCGTTCGTCCCCACCCCTTTCCTGGCCTGCCAGGCTGCGTGCTCGGATGAGGGTCTGACATGGATTTGGGGGGAACCCCCACGCCGTTTTTTCGGCGTGGGGAGTCCCTTTAAATCCATGCCAGGTCACGGAGCTAGCGCGGCGGCAGTAACTGCCTACGCTAGCTACGTAACCTGAAGTCACGTGCTAAATGAACGGACTTGCCGATGAGCGGCAAGTCCGTTCATTTCAAAAGTCCCGCGGACTTGCCCACTAACGGCGGGATTGTCCGCTGGACTGCCAAGTCCAGCGGATGATTTGAAAACAAAACTTCAAACTTTGGCGCCAAAAAGTCCGCCGGCGCCCACACACGAGGGGATTATCCGCTGGACTTCAGTCCAGAGGATAATCCCGCGGGATTGTCCCTTCGTGTGTACGCGGCATTAGAAACATTTCTGCTGTTCCAATTCCAACATCTTACAAGGCAGTATATCAATTTTTGAGCAAAGTAAATAGTTGCAAAGAGTTTTTACAGAAATGTGATGATACAGTTAAACCATTATTTGATTTTTTGAGACAAAAAAATGTTGTGTTTGATCAATGGGGTCAAACCCAGACAGATGCCCTTGAAATGTTGAAAAGGGATATGCAGAATGCTCCTTCATTGAATACAATAGAAATTGGTATGTTTATTCCCATTGTATTGCATACTGATGTATCTGAGAATTTGATTTCAGTAACTTTGTCTCAATTAAAAAAAGGTGATCAGAAAATAATAGGCTTTTTCTCCAGAGGTTTGACAAATATGGAAAAGACCTTTGACACACATATTAAGCAATTGTTAAAGTGGACCTCTACCCTAAAGTGGAACTTTCCTCTCATCAGAACCCCCCCCCCCCCCCCTCCGTGCCACAATTGGCACCTTTCAGGGGGGAGGGGGGTGCAGATACCTGTATAATTCAGGTATCTGCACCCACTTCCGGGAATAGCTAGCCACAGCTAGCGGCAGATGCCCCCCCCCCCCCCCCTGTTGTGTTCTGGGAAACACACAGTTCCCAGGACACAACAGGGACCAGTGAAGACACGCATGGTGACTCGCGCATGCACAGTAGGGAAGTCAAGCCGCAACACTTCACTTCCCGCTTTCCTGACAGAGGACTACTATTACCAAAGTACTACTGCCAAAGTGGGTTTAAAGGATCATTCTTTAATTTGTCATAGTCCTCATAATAGAAGGATATGAAAAGGGACCTTTTCCTAAATATTCTATGCTAAAAGTCATCTATCTTTCCCATCTCATAAGGTTAAGAGGCATTCCAAAGTAGGTTGTAAGCACAGTCTGAATGTTAAAAAAAATAAAAAATAAATCAATGCACATCTTTTTGCAGGTAAACAAAAATTGCATTTATTCTTTTTTTTAATAGGAGCCTGTTAAGCATTATCAGCAGATTGCGGGTGCAATGTCATGCTCCTGCAGACTGTTACTGAATGATCGGAAGGATCAATGAACTACCTAGAATGCTCATCAGCACCCTGGTAGTTCATTGAAAAATACAATCCGTCAGCCGCAATGGTTGGTGGTAGTTGTAGTTCTCCCATTCACAGAGCTCTGTGAATGATTGACGCGGCCATGTGGGCAGATTGAAATAACTCACAGACTTACACTGTGATCTGCAGTAAGGTACAAGCATCGTGTAGTATTGCAAACAGGAAGCAAAGCATGCATATATATTAATTAAATACTGTACTGTAAACAGAAACAAGGAGTTAAAACAATATCACACATTGATAAAGTTATTTACATCAAACTAATTTCTTTAACCAGTGCATCTAAAAAAATGTAAAAAAAGACAGTGGATTTCCTCTTTAACCACCTGATTACTGGGCACTTAAACCCCCCTCGTGACCAGATCAATTTTCAGCTTTTGGCACTGACGCACTTTGAATGACAATTGCGCGGTCATACAACACTGTACCCAAATGAAATTTTTATCATTTTTTTCCCACAAATAGAGATTTCTTTTGGTGGTATTTAATCACAGCTGGGGTTTTTATTTTTTGCTAAACAAACAAAAAAAGATGGAAAATTAAAAGAAAAAAAAAAATCATGTTTAATAGTTTGTTATAAAATTTTGCAAACAGGTAATTTTTCTGCTTCATTGATATGCGCTGATGAGGCGGCACAGGTGGGCACTGATAGGCTGCACTGGTTGGCACTGATAGGCTGCACTGGTGGGCACTGATAGACTGCAAAGGTGGGCACTGATAGGCTGCACTGGTGGGGACAGATAAATCGGTACTGATGGGGACAGCAAAGATGGCACTGATGGGCACAGATGGGTGGCACGGATGGGTGGCACGGATGGGTGGCACGGATGGGTAGCACGGATGGGTGGCACCGATGGGCACTGATGGATGACACTGATGGGCACTGATTGGTGGCACTGATGGGTGGCACTGATAGGTGGCACTGATGGCACTGATGGGCACTGGTAGGTGACACAGATGAGCACTTGTGGGTGACACAGATGAGCACTGGCAGGTGACACTGATGTGCAGCACTGGCACTGTGGGCACTGAGAGATGGCACTGAGGGCACTGAGAGATGGCAGTGTGGGCACTGGTAGGCGGCACTTTAATGGGGCAAAGGTGGGCACCATGGATTGGGCACATTGCAGTGAGAGGGACTGATGTCCCTCTCACTGCCGCCGGTGATCGGCTTTTTTTTTTTTTCTCCCTTCAGGGGGCGGGCAGGCAGCTCGTGGCCGGGACGACGTCAATAGATGTCGTCCCGGCACATCAGATCCGCGCTGTAGCCGTCATTTGGCTATAGCGCGGATCTCAGGTAGTTAAAAAATATGTTTTACAATAATCGATCCAATATCACCCTTCTGATGTAAGTTGAAGAGCACATCTCTCATTGGCAGGAGGTGTCCTTCATCCTAATCTAGTTTTGCATCAGTCTGATTATTGTAGGTTCATCCAAGCAGGAGCTCAGTACAGCCTGTGCCAGAATGTACATTTGCAGAAAGAAAACCTGTAGCTGGGAATCAGGGACAGCGGGTAGCCAGTGCCTATCATTATACAGCTGAGCTTAAGGCGGCCTTTCCTTTCCGTCTGTTTACTCTCAATGAATGTTTTGGTAGAAAATTTCAGAAATTACTGTTTTTAAAGGTGTCAGTGAGTGGATAACAGTAATAAACCAAAACTGTAATATGGAAAATGTGCACGTGCCCAGAGCTAGGCGGCTTGCAATTATATTAGATTATACAGTGTTGTTTAGAATGGAAAAACAATCAATGACCAAGGTCAGCATGTGATGTATGGGTTATTAACCTGTTAATCTGTGTTTTTGCATTATGTCTCTTTCTTGTAAAACCCATTTGTTGAGTAGACCAAAGCAAATGCCACAAACACTGGAGTTTAGGCTTCATGCACACAAACATCTAGAGGCTGAAAAATGCTCTATTGTAAAATTCCCAGCACTTTCTCACAGGTGGCAAGTACTGTAGAGCAGTGGTCTCCAAACTGTGGCCTGGGGGTAGGATGCAGCATATTGCTTGCTTTAATCCAGCCCTTGGGGCATTATTTCCCCCACTGTCAGCAACAGTAGGACATAGTTCCTGCAACTGACAATGGGGCACTAGTCCTCTCACTGACACCAACTATGGCACACTGTTTCTCCCATTGATACCAATTATGGGGCACTAGTCCTCTCATTGATACCAACAATGGGACACTATTACTCCCACTGACACCAAAGATGGGGCACTATTACTCCCTTTGATACCAACGATGGGGCACTATTCCTCAACTAATACCAATGATAGAGCACTATAGTTCCTACTGACACCAATGATAAGGGACGACTCCTCCCGTTGATACCAATGACCGGGCAATATTACTCCCCTTAATACCAATGATGGGGCATTGTTTAATCCCACTGACGCCAGGGTATTTTCTTCTGCCACTGGCCATAGTCCGCCTGCCTAAAGTTTGAAGGACAATAAACTGGCCTTTTGTTTAGAAAGTTTGGAGACCCCTGCTGTAGAGCTACCCATACAATTTCGATTCGCTTGGTAAAATCAGTTTTCTAGAACCAATAGGAAGGCATGCATAAAGCTGCCCAATCACTTCTACATAGCAGGTATGTTTGCACCACCCCACCCAACCAAGCCACACCACCACTTAAATGGCAAGCAGAAGAAGATGGAGGAACATCATTTGTTCCTTGATCCTCAATGCAGTGAGTAAACCCGGAAGCGCTCTGCTCTGAGCACATCTAGGTTCATGGCTGTCAGATGCTGGCCAGTAGTGGCCATGTAAAGAGAAGATCGGGCACTTTTTATCCTTGTTCAACTCACACACACTCCAGAGGAAACATTAGGTATTGTATAGGCCCCTGATATCTCCTTAAAGAGAACCTTTTACTCCACAATACCATTACACTGATAGTAACAATGTAAAGAATTTTTTTTTAAAGTGAGTTAAAAAAGATAAAATGTAATAAAATACATTTGAAAAAAGGTGAGCTCAATGCCCCCTGTACGTAAATAAACACCATTTGCTCAGCACAAATTGGCTATCACTGCGCATGCCAAAGTGCTTGGGCCAATTCTAGGACCCTTACTTAACCACTTGCTTACTGGACACTTAAACCCCCCTCCTATCCAGATCAATTTTCAGCTTTCAGCACTGATGCACTTTGAATGACAATTGCGCGGTCATACTACACTGTACCCAAATTACATTTTTTCAATTTTTTTCCCACAAATAGAGCTTTGTTTTGGTGGTATTTGATCACCTCTGCGATTTTTATTTTTTGTTAAAAAATGTAATTTTTTATTTTGTCATAAAATTTTAAAACAGGTCATTTTTGTCCGTCATTGATGTACGCTGATGAGGCGGCACTGATAGGCACCAATAGGTGGCCGTGATGGGCACTGATGGGTGGCAGTGATGGGCAGTGATCAGTTACACTGATAGGCAGCACTTCTAGGTGGCACTGATTGGCACCACTAGTGGGCATTGATTGGTGGCACTTGTGGGCATTGATAGGTGGCACTTGTGGGCACTGTAAGGTGCCATAAATGAGGCATAATTGCCTCTTCCTCTTCAGGACCGATGTCCCTTTCAGATGAGCCAGTGATCGGCTTTTTTTTTTCTCCTCTGCTGTCAGCGTGAGGAGAAAAAAAAAACGATCACAAACTTTTGTTTTGATCATGTGATCAGCTGTCATTGGCTGACAGCTGATCACATGGTAAGGGGCGGGGACCGGGGTGTCTCACTCTTTAACCCACGACCCCGCCAAGCTGGCCAGAACAATGTACACAAGCTTTCCACCTTGAGTTAGGGAGAGCTGCCTGCCAGCATCTGCAAGGTAGAAGTGGCTGGCTGAAGACACCAAAGCTTATCTTTGCTTCAAAAGGACTGAAGGTAGTAGTGTCTGCATATGCATTGGGTGTATAGGACAGTTTATCTATGAAGTTAAGACATTACTTGCTGACTTATAGATGTGTAAAGTTGGGCCTGTGGTGTCAGGAGACAGTAGAGAGAGGCTTGACTCAAAGGGAGTCATTCCTCTACTCTCCTCCTGCCTGGACTCATAGAGCCAATCTGAGTAAAGGTAACCAATATACTGTATGTATCGGCGTATAACACACACTTTTTTCCCCTTAAAATCAGGGGGAAATCAGGGGTGCGTGTTATACGGCGATCCTCTGCCATTGTGAGGCCTCCGGGCGGCTTTCAGCCGCCTTCGGCCCTTCTCAGCGGCTTTCGATAGCCGCCTTCGGCCCTTCTAGGCAGCTTTCGCCCCCGCCTTCAGCCTTTCTCTGCAACTTTCGGCCTTTCTCGACAGCTTTCGGCCTCTTTCGGTCGTTCTCGGCAGCCGAAAGCTGCAGAGAAATGCCGAAGGCGGCCGAGAACAGCCGAAAGCTGCAAAAACGGCCAATGGCGCCAATTTTCAAACTGCAGTGACACTGATATGTCACTGCAGTTTAACTGCAGCCTGGGCAAGGCTGCAAATGACACTGAGGAGGCTGCAGATGGACGCTGCAAATGACACTGAGGAGGCTGCAGAAGGACGCTGCAAATGACACTAAGAAGGCTGCAAATGACACTGAGAAGGCTGCAAATGACACTGACAAGCATGCAGATGGACGCTGTGCAAGGCTGCATTGATGGGCATTTAAATGTAAGTTTTTTTTCCTTTAAAACGTTTTTTTCCCTAAAATTTCCTCCTAAACTTGGGGTGCGTGTTATACGCCTGCGCGTGTTATTCGCTGATAAATACGGTAATTCGAAGTGTCATATTGTGCTTTATTTACCATTAAAGTGTGCCTCTGCTGTTGGGGACATTCTCAGGTTTGAAATCCCCTGAAAGCAGCTTGAATATAAGACTGAGAGCTATATTGCTCTTAAATCTCAGTTATTGATCTATAGTTGATTACTTGAATACAGTGATGTAAGTAACTGAGTTAAAATAAACTGAGTTACCTAACGCAGTTACTTTAGAGGGTAACTAATCTAACTGATTACTTTTCCCCTCATGGTAACTCAGTTCCCATTACTTTGGCTTAGTTACCCCAATTACATCTACCGCCACTAGATGGCAGTAGTGTACTTCCTGCCGAAAAAGTTCCCCCCGCCGGATAAGGACCCCCTGTACTGCGCAGGCACAGGGCTTGCGCAGTACGAAGGACTACGGAGCTTCCGAAAATTGCCGAACCTAAACAGCTTAGTGAACTCTACACCGCGCAGGCGCAGTTAACATGTAATTGTACGAGGCGATGACGCTCCTGATGCTCGTGCTACTCTGCAAGGGGCGTCTAGCGCGTAAGTAAGGGGCGGGTCTAGTATTACTGTAACCAAGGGGCGCATTTATTATTATTGTTATATATCGAGCTCTGCCCATTAATTTAACATTCGCCCTCTTCTGTAGCCATCCGCCCCTTACACAATATAATAATAATAGACCCGCCACTTGCTTACACACTATAACAGATCTGCCCCTTGGTTAGAGTAATAATAGAGCAGCCCCTTGGTTACACGATATATAACAATAATAATAAATGCGCCCCTTGGTTACAGTAATACTAGACCCGCCCCTTAGTTACACATATAGAATATTTAAAAAAAAAAAGTCACAGTTACTTTGCTGCGTAACTAATTACTTTTCCAGTGTAGTAACTGAGTTACTAACGCAATTACTTTTTGGGAGAAGTAATTTGTAACTTAACTAATTACTTTTTTAAAGTAGGATGACCATCCCTCAATGTTATATATTGTTACTGTCTTCTATCCTTCCACAGTAATATTGCAGTAAAGACCATTTCTGTGTTTTATCATAACGTGTGTGTTTCTCGTTGGTCTTTGCACTTACACTATTGCCAGGTGTGCCAGAGGGGTTGAGTTCATTCTTGGATTGAGGCAGAGATCAGAGAATCCAAATTCACCAAGCGGCTCCTTCGGGGGTGGCGTTATAATTGCAAAACAGGCAGCAAAGAAGATTAAAAGTTCACTACATCAAAAATCTGTTTGGTTTCCTTTGGATATTGATTGGTTAATTGCATATCACATTCTTATCTCTGTCTCAGGTGGTGAGACATTTTCGTTGATTATCAGTGCAGTGTGGATATCTCATCAGTGTAGAGCCTGTACAATTAATACTAACACTATCCACCCATAACTGATATAGGAGTTGTTAGTGACCTGACCCTATAAAGTAGTTGTGGCTTGGTCAACACTTTCAGATGAACCTTGGTCTGCTTTGTCCTGTGTACACAATCTTCTTTTCTGCAACAGCTCCACAAAGCAAGGTCACCGTCTGCTAATCATGGTTCACATGAGCTATAATTATGATCCACTGTGCTAGCAGCTTTGTTTACAGAGGAAATGTATCTGTTTTACAGGAGGAAGTGAGATTAGGTTCTACCATCCCTTGGCATAACAAGTATATGGTACGTGTCACTGGGCGGACAACTGTGCACTGTACCTTGCTGGGTCACAGAGAGCAGTTATCTAGGCGTTCACTCTGCAGACATTTACAATGAGTTCCTGCCAAAATAACTCAAGAATAACAACATTTATTACATCTCTGTCCAGGTTCTGATCTTTGTTTTCATGTCCCATTCTTCAGGGTGATGTGACCCTCTCAGGTTTCATTCACCCCAGCATATGGGTATTTTGTGCACAGAATACAGGTTCTTGTTGGCAGAGCTAGCAGAAGATCCTGCCTAAAATACACACCTAAAGTATTCCTGTTTAAACAGGTTCAGATTTATACAGCGTTTAGACAGGTACAATTCGTCTAAATTTCTTTATGCATTTACACATATTTACATGCGTTTACACACGCACACTTGTAAAATCTGAATATATGTACTGCATTGTCCTGGAAGCTGTACAGAATCACAATACATTCCCTTTAGTGTTATCCTTTATTTGATGCCAATGCATTAGCACAAATAAGGAGGTTGTTTACACCACTAGCGCAAACAAAAGAGTCATGATGATGGTAACATTTTTATTTGAGGTATGGGTTCAGCATTAGAGGTTGAAGGTTTGGATTTGAGTTATGGAATGAGAGAAAGGGTTAGGAGTTGAGGGTTAGAGTAAGCGGTTAAGAGTTAGTGTTAGGAGTTGAGGGTTAGTGGTAAGAGTTGAGGATTAGTGGTAAGAGTTGAGGGTTAGCGTTTTAGGGGTTAAGGTTTAGTCTTAGGAATTAAGGGGTTAGTCTTAAGAGTTGAGGATTAGTGGTAGGGGTTGAGGGTTAGAATTAGGGGTTGAGGTTCGAGTTGGGGTAAAGGTTTAGTGTTATAAGTTGAGGGTTAGTGTTAGGGGTTGAGGGTTAGAGGTTAAGGGTTAATGCTAGGAGTTTAGGGTTAGTGTTAAGAGTTGAGGGTTAGTGAGAGGAGTTGGTTGAGGGTTAGAATTAGGTGTATGCGGTTATTGTTAGGCGTTGAGGGTTATTGTTAGGAGTTGAAGATTAGTGGTAGGGGGTGAGGGTTAGAATTAGGAGTCAAGGGTTAGTGTTCAGAGTTGAGGGTTAGTATTAGGGGTTGAGGTGTAGTGCTAGTGCTTAAAGCGGAGTTCCACACAAAAATGGAACTTCCACTTATCCTGTTCCTCCCCCTCTGGTGTCACATTTGGCACCTTTCATGGGGGAGCAGATACCTGTCTAATACAGGTATTTGCTCCCACTTCTGGTGATAGATCACTGCAGAATCTGCCGCGATCTACGCCATGTCCGGCCCCTCCACCGCCCCCCCCCCGCTGCCTTCTGGGAGACACACAGGTCCCAGAAGACAGCAGGGACCAGTCACGATGCGCATGGCTTCACTTCCTGATTCCCTTACTGAAGATGCCGGCGCCTCCACCCGGGAGCCGAGGGACTGGTCGCTTCGGGTGAGGACATTGCGGGCACCCTGGACAGGTAAGTGTCCTTATTTTAAAAGTATTGCAGTGTTTGTAGCTGCTGACTTTTCTTTTTCTTTTTTTTTTTTCAGCAGAACTCTGCATTAAGGGTTAGAATTAGGGGTTGAAAGTTAGAGTTAGGGGTAAAGGGTTAGTGTTAAAAGTTTTGGGTTAATGTTACGGATTGAGGGTTAGAATTAGGGGGAGTTAGTATTTGCAGTTTAAAATTAGCATTAGAGATTAAGTAGGAGTTGAAGGTTAGTAGAGTGGTTAGACTTGAGGTTGGGAGGTCAATAAATATAAGTTTTTTGGGTGTGATAAACAAACCTTTCATTTGTACAAACTGTGTGGTGTGCCCAAGACAGTAACACCAAGTTTAAGCATCCAAAAGCTAGAATACAACTAAAAACTAGTGAAGAGGTCACTGACACCAGTGCAGTTCCTTCTTCGAGATCAGAATATTCAATTGTTGAAAATAGGGGCATGCAGTTTCCACCATTCTGAACAGATGCCTTGAATTAATAAATTTGATGAGGGAAAAATATATATAACATCCAATGAGTTTTAGGATACTCAAGAACTCATTAATTACATGATATATTTATATACAGTATCTCACAAAAGTGAGTACACCCCTCGCATATTTGTAAATATTATATTATATCTTGTCGTGTGACAACACAGAAGAAATTACACTTTGCTATAATGTAGTGAGTGTACAGCTTGTATAACAGTGTAAATTTGCTGTCCCCTCAAAATAACTCAACACACAGCCATTAATGTCTAAACCGCAGGCAACAAAAGTCAGTACCTCCCTAAGTGAAAATGTCCAAATTGGGCCCGAAGTGTCAATATTTTGCATCACCATTATTTTCTAGCACTGCCTTAACCCTCTTGGGCAAGGGTTTAGGTCTGGAGACATACTTGGCCAGTCCATCACGTTTACCCTCAGCTTCTTTAGCAAGGCAGTGGTCATCTTGGAGGTGTGTCTCTGAAGGTGAGGATCATGCTCTGCTTCAGTATGTCACATTAAATGTTGGCATTCATGGTTCCCTCAATGAACTGTAGCTCCCCAGTGCCGGCAGCACTCATGCAGCCCCAGACCATGACACTCCCACCACCATGCTTGACTGTAGGCAAGACACACTTGTCTTTGTACTCCTCACCTGGTTGCCCCCACACACGCTTGACACCATCTGAACCAAATAAGTTTTTCTTGATCTCATGAGACCACAGGACATGGTTCCAGTAATCCATGTCCCTAGTCTGCTTGTCTTCAGCAAATGCAGGCTTTCTTGTGCATCATCTTTAGAAGAGGCTTCCTTCTGGGATGACAGCCATGCAGACCAATTTGATGCAGTGTGCGGCATATGGTCTGAGCACTGACAGGCTGACTCCCCACCCCTTCAACCTCTGCAGCAATGTTGGCAGCACTCTATTTCCCAAAAGATAACCCCTGGATATGATGCTGAGCACATGCACTCAACTTCTTTGGTCGACCATGGTGAGGCATGTTCTGAGTGGAACCTATACTGTTAAAAGGCTGTATGGTCTTGGCCACCGTGCAGTTCGGTGGCCAATCTTCTTATAGCCTAGGCCAGTGATGGTGAACCTTGGCACCCCAGATGTTTTGGAACTACATTTCCCATGATGGGAAATGTAGTTCCAAAACATCTGGGGTGCCAAGATTCGCCATCACTGGCCTAGGCCATCTTTATGTAGAGCAACAATTCTTTTTTTCAGATCCTCAGAGAGTTCTTTGCCATGAGGTGCCATGTTGAACTTCTACTGATCAGTATGAGAGAGTAAGAGCGATACCAAATTTAACACACCTGCTTCCCATTCACACCTGAGACCTTGTAACACTAACGAAACACATGGCACTGGGAGGGAAAATTGCTAATTGGGCCCAATTTGGACATTTTCACTTAGGGGTGTACTCACTTTTGTTTCCAGCAGTTTAGACATAAATGGCTGTGTGTTGAGTTATTTTGAGGGGACAGCAAATTTACACTGTTATACAAGCTGTACACTCACTACTTTACATTGTAGCAAAGTTTAATTTCTTCAGCATTGTCACATGAAAAGATATAATAAAATATTTAAAAAAATGTGAGGGGTGTACTCACTTTTGTGAGATACTGTGTATTTACAACGGTAAGGGATAAATTGGTGCAAAAAATTGCAATGTACCCTACTTATTAAAAGATTCAAATTAAGGTTAAAAGTGAATTTCATGCAATGATGCCTCCCCTGTTCCCTGACAACTTCTGTCCACAGCACTGCTCCCTAATAATTTTCTGACTGTGCCTCCAATGCCGGGACTAGTTTTACCCTAATAAAAACAGATCTAAGGGTAAAGGAGAAGGCAGGAATGGTCAGTGAGAAAGACCACAAGGGAGGATATGTGAGGGAAATTAAAAAAAAACTTTAAACCTCCAAATCTTATATATAGTGTACGTATATAGCTCACAACCATTCTGTATAGTTTAACCTATGATAACTTTCTTTGCTCACAATCACACACAATATCCAGGTGAATATTAAACAAATTAATGTATGTAGTTATGTAATTTCTAAAAAATCAATGATTTACTCTAATGCCCCGTACACGCGATCAGGAAATTTGTATAAGTGTGAAAGGGGCCTTATGCTGATGGACATGGGATCTTTGGCGCCTGCAGCAAAAGACTTCTATATTACCTATATGCCCACCATGTAGGGCAAGTAGGTGATAACCTTCTCCCTAGTGAACTGGTTTCAGAGGTTATGTACTTTTCCAGGTTTCATTGGTGTTAGCAGGTGAGAGGAAGGAAAAGCATGGTCCTCCTTACTCCTTGCACAAAATCTCATTTGAACAATAATGAATTTCCTGCATGGTTTCACACCCACATATATAGGAAACTAGTAAAGTGTGCCAACTCCCCCCTAAAACACCCACCCAATGATGAAAAACATGTGGGCTGATATGGCCATAGATGTGGGCTTTGCACAGTGGTGGATTTATAAGGAGGGCATACAAGGTCTACTTCTCTGGGCACCCTGACAGAAGGGGCCCCCAGGATGTTGTGTCATGGATTTTAAAAATGTGGGATTGTCATTGAGAATGTAAACCAACTCTGTGTATAAGGGCCCCCCCCCAATCTAAAGTGTCCCAGGCCCCCCCAAGGTCTAAATCTGTCCCGAGCTGTACACTCGAAGCTCCATTGGTGTCGGGGACACAAGCCTGCTTGCCTGGCATTGCCAACTGGTTCTTTCTGGGAGCTAGGGATTATTTCTTTTTTTAATAAAAAGAAATACGGTAGCTTTGGAAATGCAGAGCCTGTATTAAAAAAAAAAACACAGGTCCAATGCTCTCTATAGTCAATCATTGTACTTTGAAGAGAATGTGGAAATTCGGCTTGGTAAATATCCCCCAAAAATATTGTAATGCCAGGTGAATGTTTAGGAAAGGTAACACATTTTTCTTACACAGGGTGAATGTTACCGTAAACTTTTTTCCTACTGAAGAACTTGTTGAATATCATTGAATGTATTTTTCACTGGGAGAAGCTTGGGGTAAATTGTGGGTGAACCTCTACTAAATGGGTTTAATATATAGCATGCACATCAAATTTTAGGGAAATCTTGGTTAAAATCTTTGAAAATATATTTAGATGAAACCATGAAAAATACCTGAATCTGACCTGATTTCAGCCCCATTAAAGCCCCATTTTTAGGGAAGAACATGTAACATGTTCTCACTCCTGCAGCCTTTCGCCGATCCCCCCCTCCCTGTGATAGCAGGCCAGGGATCTTCTCCCCGCACCTGCTGCCACCGTTTGCAAAGCATGTGGCTGTGCAGGGCTCCGCCCACATGGCCCCGTCATTCAGTCACAGTTTCCAAAGTCACGAAAAGTAGTACAGAAGCTACTTTTGGGAATCGGTGCGGTGCTGCAAAGTCAGCTGCGCACCGATTCGGACGGTGCTAGTGCCGGCAATAGCCACCTATTTGGCATGCAATTTGACATGTCATATCGCATGCCAAATCGCATCAATGTGAAACTGGTCAAACAGTCATTGTTCTGTTATTAACCCCTTCACGCCGATGTAACACATATATGTCGCTCCACTGCACTGGGCTTATTTCAGTGGGGCTGCATCAAAGCGTATCTCCTTTTGTGCTGGGAGCATGCCACGAGCCCCGGATATCACGAGAGCCCCGGACCCGTACTAACGATTGGTACCCGAAACTTCAGATTCAGGGTCACCTGATCGCTGTTGTAGCCTCTGATTGGTTACCACAGTGACCAGTCACTGTGAAGCCCGCCCCTGTGTTTTTCTCTCTTTTAATAGAGAGGAAAGATACAATGTATATTTTTCTTTCCTTACAGAGAGAAAAAAAAAGTGTGTGCGTGTGTGTAAAAAAAAAATAATAAATTCAAAATAAAGCACAAATACCTAAAAACAAAGTTTGATCTAGGTCAATGCCAGGGTTAGTGTTTGGGTCAAGGTCAGGGTCAATGATCAGTATTAAATTAGCATCAGTGTCAGTTAGTGTCAGTGTCTGGATGTTTTAGGTAGGCCAACAAAAAAAAAGCAAAATGTGCACTATTGTTTCTGGGCTGTACTACTGGTACATACAACAACTAACATACACATATGCGGTATCACTGCAATCATCAGGAGCAGGAGAATTTATTTTTTGGCTGTTCTTTGGTGGAAGTGTAGTACTGCCCCGTGTAGGAATTGCTGTGTTTAGACCTCCCTGGGCCTCCCCCTGATTATCTTGCTGCCAGTTACTAGGTGTTTGCACAAGACCAACCGTACTCTCCTCCGCTCATTATCCAGTAAATAATCCAGGGGGTTTGGTTTTTTGGGATTGTTGGAACTTGGATGCGAGAAGGGAACAGTAGGATATTTCAACTGGAACTATTTACAGATGAAGACAACTCTCACTTGGCCTCTCCAGGTTAAATGTAGCAGCAGACTCGCCGCTATACCATACTGTACTCATATGGGAGAAATACGTTTTTTGCTTGCTCTGGCAGCAGACTTGATGAAACTGTTTTATCTTCAGGACACTCACTAGCATCCCCTTTGGCTGACCCCCGTCCACTGACACTTCTAGCTGAAGGGGTGGCCCTCACAGGACAGGCCCCTTGACACAGATCTGTACTCACAGTGGGCAGGAACAGATCCTTCCTGGTGTGTCTCTCTTCCAGTCAGCCTTGCAGGACATCTGGGTTGCAGCTTTACTCAGATTCAAGCCCTCAGGTTGACCACCTGAGGCCGCCTGGCAGCCTGCGCAGAGGAAGGGCAGCCCCCCTCCATCCGGAACCCCACTCTCCAGCTGAAGACCCCAAGCACATGTGCCCTTGGCATATATACGGTCATGTATTGAGGCACTTTCCTCTGCCAATGACCAGGGCTGTAACTATGCCTATGCTCTCACTTGTCCAGTTTCCTCCCACTGTCCAATAGGCCCCATCCTATTGGACCAGTGTGAAACATTCAGACAACATGAGCAGCATCTGAGCTCCATGAGCAGACCCTATCAATGGATCCTTGCTCCCTGCCAACCAGGGAGCATCTAAATTTACCAGACAGCCTTCTTGGTAAGCAGAAAGACCCAAATACTATACTCTGTTCTAGCACCTACCTAGAAGGGTGTTACAGAAGGTTATGGTAATAATAAGAAATATTTTTTTTTACTATTTTTGGGCCAGTTTTCCTTTGATAATAATAAAAAAAAAAATCGGGAAATATCCATAACAATTTACTATCAAATGAAAGCCCAATTTGTCTTGAAAAAATAACGAGGAATAATCCATCTGGATCCACAAAGTAGTTGATGATGTGTAGGGTTTTACTAACACATGTCAAAGTTGCAAAATTGTGCTTAGGCATTAACATTTGTTTTACCCTTAGGCGCAAAGGGGTTAAACAGCACAGCAAGTCGGGTATATTCACTATTATACAGCTACCTCTTTTGACAGTACTCCAGGGATCTGTTGGCTGATAAACAGCACATACCACACCATTCAGATGGTAATAGCCAATGCTGGAATATTTTGGACTTATTTGAATATTTAAAAATTCTGCACATGTGAGAGACACGTTGTGTTCCCACATTTTAGGTTTTTATATGTGCAGAGGGTATTCCGTGCTGGCTGATTTAGGTA
>CM053026.1:81256844-81298730 GCA_028564925.1 Lithobates sylvaticus
GGTGAAAACATGGTTCACAGAACTAAAAGGAAAATGTTGAGAAAACCGGTCTATTAGAACAAAAAAAACTGTATATTAACAATGGCTGCAAGGAAACCGCTCATAATTGTAACGTATATTAAAAGAAAACCCATTTGTCAAGAAATGTGTATACCGTACCTTATAATAAGTTGAAGCAGGCACAAAGAGCCTGTCACCTTGCCTATTTGGAGTATAAAGTGGTCGGTTGGGTGGTCTTTGTATAGGTATTGTCACTTTGCCCTAAATGAACAGGATAATAGGATCTCCTTAGCCTAACTCCAGGCAAAATATTTTTCTTCAATTTTGGATAGAGTTTGGAGTTCAAATTTCTGCAAGGTTTTTCTATTTTATTTTGTGACTCCAGAGTGGGGATTTTTATTTGTTTTACTTTTTCCCCCTGTGATGCCCCTACAAGAGATCTGGTCTGCAGTTGGCAATGGGATAGTAAGGAACACACCAATGAAGATATTGTGAGGTGTTCTAGTCTTCCACCACTCCACTAACAGGTGTGTTCCTATAAAGCCTCATACACACGATCAGACTTTGTACCAACTTTCCCGTGGATTTTTGTACAAAGGGCGTTGGCCCCAAGTTTGTATTGCATACACACGATCTGACTTTTTAGGCAACAAACATGAACGTAGTGACGTTTCAACGTACTGACGACACTTCAAAAAAAGGACGTTCAAATACTCCAGCGCCACCTTTGGTCAACATCTGTATTGTTGTCTGATCTTTTGCATTGGTTCTGAGCATGCGTGTTTGTACTTTGTACAAAAGTCCGATGGTTTTGTGTACACACGGTCGGACTTTGCTCCATCTGACTTTTGTTGACAGAAAGTTGGTTCGTTCGCACAGCCAACAAAAGTCAGATGAAAACTGAAAAAGTTGGTCCGATGGAGCGTACACGCGGTCGGATGTTGGTCCAAAACAGCTAATTTGCATGTTTGTTGTCAAAAAGTCAGATCGTGTGTACGGGCCTTTAGAGACATTTTCCACTACTTCCTATAGGGTTTTTAAAACATATTTTCTTTCTATTCTTATTGTGTTCATAACAGAAAATCCATGATTTTCTTTCACTTTCTACTTGTTGAGTAGATAACCTGACTGGAAGGTAGAGGGGAAGTATGACGTTCATTGAAACATTGCACTCTCTTGCTTGTGATGTGATCATGCATCAATAAAAAAACTTTTGCACTCAACTTGAAAAGATCCATGGTGTGCTGGCAAGTATCTCCATTGTGACATTTTGATCCAGTCTCCAGCTGGTGGTTGCTGCAGCACCCAATATCCTGGAGCCTTTTCCAGGAACGTGTGCGATGGGAGTATGGATTGTTGCTACACCCATAAATGGCGCCAGTGAGGGATACACACTTAGTTGACTGTTAAACAATCCACGTGAAAAAAAATTGGCCGGAGATGCTTTGAGGCTTTAAAGCGGAAGTAAACCCATCGATTTAACAGCTTCAAAAAAAAGTTACGTTCCCGGCATGCCGTAGAATGCTAGCTGTCACATTGGTTGTGCTCTCAACCAAACTGTCGAACCATCCAATGGCTGGAGTCATAACTGATCACATGTGCAGCATCATGGCAGTTGAAGATTAGACAGAGACCAAGATGGCAGCTTCCTTGGCTGAAAATGATAGGAGGGTTTACTTCCGCTTTAAGCCTTTCAAGGACTCCATTGGTGAAATCTCTGCACTATATTATCAAAGTCTGCACACCAGCCAATATAATTGATTTTATTTTTGTATATAATGGAGAATCCACCAGGAGAGGTGAAAACACCTGCTCCACAGATGGAGGAATGAGACATAGGGTGGGATCACATCTCAGACCGTAGCAGTAAATCTCTCTGCTGACATCCCAAGAGATATAGGAAGTTACAGGACGGTCAGTTACAACTCCTTGGCTCCTAAGGAATAATTTATTTTAAGCCGTTGTATCTATGTTTTTGACATGGGATTTCACTGGAAGCTATTCATCATTGTAAAATAACAAAGTAACAAAGAACACCATTGACTGTTAGGAAAGTTTTCTTTCTGAATGGATTTATATCACACCAGAGGATTGTGAAACCAAGATATTAATGAATAGATTCAGTTCTCAGCTCCCTGTTTCTGCACGTAGCAGATTGTAGATTGCTTCACAGTTATTGCTGCTCTGTAAACATGCCAAATCATTCTCCATGGTTCTTTTTTCTGTAGCATTATTGGTTACCAGATTAGCATAATTTGAAGAAATATGACTCTTCAGCTACCCAATAGCCACAGACCTGCTTACTAGGTGATAAATGCCCCAGGCACATAATTCTCAGGGGGTAGTTATTTTATTTGGATGTTCAGAAAGATGGGCGCCAGTCACTTTAGCTGAGTTTTTTATAGATTTTATGGCAATGTGCATGGAGAAATAGTATGGCGGGTGGAGGGAGCACAGGACACATGTAGATTCTGCTCAATACACAATCTTTGGTATTCTGCATGTCTTTCTACCCTTCTGGGTCCCTCTCTCGCTGGAGACTTTCTAACCTTCTGTGTCCCTCTCTCGCTGGAGACTTTCTAACCTTCTGGGTCCCCTTCTTGCTGGAGACTTTCTAACCTTCCGGGTCCCTCTCTCGCTGGAGACTTTCTAACCTTCTGGGTCCCTTTATTGCTGGAGACTTTCTAACCTTCTGGGTCCCTCTCTCGCTGGAGACTTTCTAACTTTCTGGGTCTCTCTCTCGCTGGAGACTTTCTAACCTTCTGGGTCCCTCTCTCGCTGGAGACTTTCTAACCTTCTGGGTCCCTCTCTCGCTGGAGACTTTCTAACCTTCTGGGCCCCTCTCTCGCTGGAGACTCTCTAACCTTCTGGGTCCCTCTCTCGCTGGAGACTTTCTAACCTTCTGGGTCCCTCTCTCGCTGGAGACTTTCTAACCTTCTGGGTCCCTACTTGCTAACCTTCTGGGTCCCTCTTTCGCTAGAGACTTTCTAACCTTCTGGGTTCCTTTCTCGCTGGAGACTTTCTAACCTTCTGGGTCCCTCTCTCGCTGGAGACTTTCTAACTTTCTGGGTCTCTCTCGCTGGAGACTTTCTAACCTTCTGGGTCCCTCTCTCGCTGGAGACTTTCTAACCTTCTGGGTCCCTCTCTCACTGGAGACTTTCTAACCTTCTGGGTCCCTCTCTCGCTGGAGACTTTCTAACCTTCTGGGTCCCTCTCTCGCTTTAGACTTTCTAACCTTCTGGGTCCCTCTCTCGCTGGAGACTTTCTAACCTTCTGGGTCCCTCTCTCGCTGGAGACTTCTAACTTTCTGATTCCCTCTCTCGCTGGAGACTTTCTAACCTTCTGGGTCCCTCTTTTGCTGGAGACTTTCTAACCTTCTTGGTCCCTCTCTCGCTGGAGACTTGCTAACCTTCTGGGTCCCTCTTTCGCTGGAGACTTTCTTACCTTCTGGGTTCCTGTCTCGCTGGAGACTTTCTAACCTTCTGGGTTCCTCTCTCGCTGGAGACTTTCTAACCTTCTGGGTTCCTCTCACTACTGGCTGGACACAAACTATAAAATTGCTCATTGACAACTGAGGTACTAGTGGTAACTCAGTATTAAAATGTCCATACAAAGGAAAATGTTTAAATTAATGTTTGTACAAATATTCTTATCAGTACATTTGATGACTTGACAAATGTCTTCTGAAAGTACCTCGACATTTTGCTTTCTTTTTATGAACCTAAACGAAAACTATGCTCACTCTTAGAAATTCATCTATTCAAGAAAAAATTTCCATCCTGCTCCTTCGAATTTTCTTGTCACTGTGTTCAAAAACGAACATTGATTTGACCCCACTAATGATTGTAAAATTGATGGATAATTGTTATTCTGGTTCTGGTTTCTCTAGGCCCAAGGCAGCACACCATGGCAGCCAGTATAATCAAGGGTCCTTCCAGGAGGGGAGATCCCTGCAGCTTACCACATCTCTAGGCCTTAAGTCCTAAGGACACAGCATATGTTACACTTGCATCCCCTAATGGCAGAAGCCCAGGAGGGAAGGCCATGTGCCAGAAAGTGCCTCAGCAATTTAATATTTCTCCCAGCATGCCAGCAATCCTTCATAACAGGATTTATATTTCAATACATATAAATACCAACTGGCACATTATCATAAAGATCTAAATATATCAGTTTAACTCCGCTCTCAGTTCCATCCTTATGTTCACTTGGAGCAATCTCACTTTAGGGATGCCATACATAAAACATTAAAAAAAGACAGCTTTCTGTGAATTTTAGCTGTAAGGGCCCATGTATGAGTGCAGATACACTGCCACCCCTCTGAGAAGCGATCGGTAGTGCAAAGCACAAAGTGTTGCTGCATCTATTGAGGGCCACCTCTGATCACAGCAAACTATCTGCATCCCATCGCCTATGTAAATTTAGCCTTAGGCTAGGTTCACATCTATGCATTTTAGAAAGGGGTGCAAAAACTCATGCTTTTCTGACACATAAATAAACATGCTGCACTCTATCTTCAAACACCCGTGTTTTTTTGCATGCCAAACCGCATGGTGCCACAACACCAATTTCAGTTTTGTGCGTCACATCTTTTGGGAGAAAGTCAGGGACTTCTTTTTCTGTTTCTAACACATAGGGAAGCACATACAAATGAGGGGCTGACCTACACATGATGCATTGAATGAAATGCACCTGTGGAGAGAGGTTTTCTCACATCATGTTTTTTCCATGGGTCAAGAAGTAAAGGGAGAGAGGTTTTCTCACATCATGTTTTTTCCATGGGTCAAGAAGTAAAGGGAAATCTCTCCAATGGGACAAACATGACATAAAAAAGTGGCAGGTGTTTAATCCATTTCAAAAGAAAAAAGTTTTGGCTTTAGATATACTTCAAAGCGGAATTTCATCCTAAAGAGTAAGTTCTGCTTTATGCCATCCTCCCCCTCCCTGGCAGGATTTCTGGGGGGGGGGGGGGGGGGTTGGCATGGGTACCTGGTTTTGGCAGCTTCCAATACTGGTTGGATTGCTGCAGTGGATACACCAGAAGTCCCCCCCCCCCCTCCCGCTCTTCAACCTTCTGGGACATGTCACAGGTCCCACATGGTTGTGGGACCGTTCACAAAGCGACGTGCAGCGCAGCTTGCACACGCAAAGTGGAAAGCCGGATGTGAAGCTGCAAGGAATCACAGCCGGCTGCCCACAGTAAACATGCCAGGGCCGGGGACCTGAAGACCGGCAAAGAACCATTTCTTTTTTCTAGGTAAATATATTTTTTTTCTAAAAGGTGCTATTGACATGACATTTTCACCACATGTCAACAACAACCCATGCAATCCGTACATACAAAGTAACCAAATCAAATAAGTTTATAAATTAAGTTATGTGTAATAAAAATGGAATGACACAGGGAAAAAGTATTAAACACATCAAGAAAGGAAGGGTCAAAAAGGCATGGAAAGCCAAGACACCAGCTGAAATCTATCAGTAATTAGAAAGCAATCCTGCCCCTTGTCAGTGCAAATTAATATCAGCTGGTTCAGTCTCAACTGATGGCCTATAAAAAGGTGTCTCATTACCAAGGTGTCACACAAGAAACATCTCATGATGGGTAAAAGCAAAGAGCTCTCTCAAGACCTTTGCAACCTTATTGTTGCAAAACATACTGATGGCATTGGTTACAGAAGGATTTCTAAACTTCTGAATGTTCCAGTGAGCACTGTTGGGGCCATAATCCGGAAGTGGAAAGAACATAATTTCACCATAAACCGGCCACGACCAGGTGCTCCTCGCAAGATTTCTGACAGAGGAGTGAAAAGAATTATCAGAAGAGTTGTCCAAGAGCCAAGGACCACTTGTGGAGAGCTTCAGAAAGACCTGGAATTAGCAGGTACAATTGTTTCAAAGAAAACAATAAGTAATGCACTCAACTGCCATGGCCTGTATGCACGCTCACCACGCAAGACTCCATTGCTGAAGAAAAAGCATGTTGAAGCTTTTTTAAAGTTTGCTGCACAACATTTAGACAAGCCTATGAAATACTGGGAGAATATAGTCTGGTCAGATGAGACCAAAATGTAACTCTTTGGATGCCATAATACACACCATGTTTGGAGGTCAAATGGCACTGCACATCACCCCAAAAACACCCCCATACCAACAGTGAAGTTTGGAGGTGGGAACATCATGGTGTGGGGCTGTTTTTCAGCATACGGTACTGGCAAACTTCATATCATTGAAGGAAGGAGGAATGGAAAAATGTACCAAGACATTCTTGATAAAAATCTGCTGCCATCTACCAGGATGATGAAGATGAAACGAGGGTGGACATTTCAGCAAGACAATGATCCCAAACACAAAGCCAAGGAAACTCTCAATTGGTTTCAAAGAAAGAAAATAAAGCTGCTAGAATGGCCCAGCCAATCACCTGACTTGAATCCAATAGAAAATCTATGGAAAGAACTAAAGATCAGAGTTCATAGAAGAGGCCCACGGAACCTTCAAGATTTGAAGACTGTGTGGAAGAATGGCCCAAAATCACACCTGAGCAATGCATGCGACTAGTTTCTCCATACAGGAGGCATCTTGAAGCTGTCATTACCAACAAAGGATTTTGTACAAAGTATTAAATACATTTCAGTTAGCGTGTTTAATTCTTTTTCCCTGTGTCATTCCATTTTATTACACATAACTTAATTTCTGAACTTATTTGTTTTTGTTTTCTTTGTATGTATGGATTGCATGGGTTGTTACCGACATGTGGTGAAAATTTCATGTCAATAGCACCCTTAGAAATATATTTACCTATTTATTTTGAAAAAAATGCATTCGTCCGAAAATCCGAAATAATTAAGGTCGAATCTGTCATTGAAGGCTTATGGTGTCTGTCAAACGTTCGCAATCGTACATTTCCGGTCGAATGTTCCGCCTACAAGCTATAGTAAAATTCTAATGTTGTATGACACTAGTAATAATTCTATTTATTAATTATTATTACTAGTCAACCAACATAAGAATTCTTGTATAGCCTATGGGCGGAGCATTTGACCATAAATGTCCGCTCGCAGCGACTGCTTCGTCGAATCTTCATGTCAAATCTTTTCTCTCTATGTCGAATAATCTTAGGTTAGGCACATTCAACCTTTTTTGCTATTGTCTCTATAATGTCGAATCTTTTCTCTCTATGTCGAATCTTTTCTCTCTATGTCGAATCTTTTCTCTCTATGTCAAATCTTTTCTCTCTATGTCAAATCTTTTCTCTCTATGTAGAATAATCTTGGACTAATAGAGCTCAGGTTAGGCACATTCAACCACAGGTTCGATGGACACAGATCACTATTGTCAGCATCATGTCGAATCTCCTATCTATATCAAACTGTTGTCACAACGAAAACGAAAATAAAGCATATGTTTATGTCGGATCTTTCGGTTTTCGGATTCTGCACGTTCGTTATCGTTTGTTAAAATGATAACGAAAATATCCGAAATTTGGACGAAAATGCATTTGGACGAACATGAATGCACGTCTAATTGTTTGTATTGAAAAGCCTGTTCCTTTTAGTGAATAAGCCTGAAAGTCTCAGCTTTCACCTCTCCTTTACAACACAACACATACTCTGTGAACAAATCCTTGCTTCTTTTATTTCGTTTTGTAAAGTGTTCAGGAATTGCAGTGTGCAGTGATTTTCTATGGTATTTATATAAGAAATTTTCTTGCTTATAAACAGATTAGTTAGTTCTGTTTGTTCGCAGTGGAATCACAGATTCATTGCCAACTTAAACAGAACACAAGCAGCGCAGTTCTGAAAACTAAATCATAAGGGTGAGTGAAAATAAACCACACAATGCAACCGTATGAACAATGCACGGGCTGCACAAAGTCACCGCTAGTCAGTTCTGGCTTCTACTGCATTGACTGTTTTTATTTATTTTTTCATGAAGCCCTGTGACTATGTGTGGATGAGTGGAAGCTGATGGTCCACTCTTATGCCCGTACACACGGTCGGATATTCCGATGGAAAAAGTCTGATCGGATTATGTTGTCGGAAAATCCGATCGCGTGTGGGCTCTAGCGGGCTTTTTCCGTCGGAATTTCCGACTGAAAATATTTGAGAGGATCTCAAATTTTCCGACAACAAAATCCGATCTGACTTTTTCCGATCGTGTGACGAGAATTCCGACGGACAAAGTGCCACGCATGCTCAGATCAAATTACGAGACCAAAGCTATTGGCTACTAGCCTCTACGTAGTTCTGTTGTACGCAACAAACATTCGGAATGATCGGATTTTCCGACAGCTTTGTCCGACCGTGTGTATGCAACACCAGAGTCGGACAAAATCCGTCGGAAAAAATCAGACGGTTTTTGTGTTCAGAATTTCCGACCGTGTGTACGGGGGCTAAGTCCAAAGTTGTAATTACCATGAAACACTTACGAGTAAGACCCTAGAGATTTAAAGCCCCCAACATCCACTCCGTCACTGCCTCGGTTATCTTCTTCTGGGTCCACTGAGGGTGGTCTGAGCTCCACACCACCACTCAATCAATGCCCCCAGCCATTTTCTGGGTCCAGAGATGCAAGGTCTGAGCTCCCCACCCCCTCTCTGTCACTGCCCCAGCCATCATCTTCTGGGCCCAGCCATGCAAGGTTCTAGCTTCACTTGACTCTGCTGCTTTCCATGCCTTCTTCATCTGCTTCTGGGCCCAACTATGCGAGGCCTAAGCTCCCAACCACTACTCTGCCACTGCCCTTGCCATCTTCTTCTGGGCCCAATGGTGTAACGCTTGAGCTCTCCACCTGCGCTCGATTGCTGCTCCTGTCATCTTCTTCTGGGTCCACTGATACAAGGTCCAAGCTACACACCTCCGCTCCATCACTGCCCCAAACATCTTATTTTGGGCCCAGTGATGCAAGGTCTGAGCATCCTGCCTCCACTCCATCGCTTCTGCTTCCATCTTCTTCTGTGTCCAGCGATGCAAGGTTTGAACTCTCCACCTCCACTCCATCACTGCCCCTGCCTTCTTCCTCTGTTTCCAGCGATGCAAAATCCAAGCTCCCTGCCTTCACCCCACTGCTGACCCTGCCATCTTCTTTTGGGTCCAGCAATGCAAGGTCTGAGCTCCCCGCATCCACTCTGTTGTTAACCCTGACATCTTTTTCTGGGCCCAGCAATACAAGGTCCAAGCTCCCCGCTGCCACTCCATCGCGGCCCCTGTCATCTTCTTCTAGTTAAAGTGATGCAACATCCGAGCTTCCCACCTCCGATCTGTCACTGCTCCTGCCATCTTCCTCTGGGTCCAGGAATGCGAGTTCCAAGCTCCCCTCAGCCACTCCATCTCTTATGCTGCCATCTTCTTCTGGATCAAGTATATTCTTGCATCAGCCATTGGGCAGCCATGCACATGCATACTATAGTTACATTGTCTCAGATTTCACAAGAGCATCTTATAAATGCTGGGAAAAACCAGCACTGTACACTGCACTGAGTCCACGCAGCACTCTGCTGGCAACCTCAGCCTGGACTCCAGCCAGACCATGCCCCAATGTGTTTTGCTCTGCCCCATCGCTATGGATCCCTATAACTAAGCTCCGAGGGGCAGGGCGAAATATGTTGTCCAGTTTGAGGTTGCCACTTACTATAATACCTTGGTATGACATGGATCTATCTCTCCACCCCTCAGCTCCCTCCATCAGTCTTGCATCACTAATTTACTAACAGACATATCTGTATGGAGGTCACACCACTCCCTTAAACTCAACTTGTCCAAAACCAAGCTCACAATATTTCCTCCCCCACGTGCCTCTTCCCCTGACTTCTCTGTCAAGAGCAATGGCACACCCATCCCCGCATGCCAGGGTGCTAGGTGTTATTCTGGACTCTGAACTCTCCTTTTGGCCCCACATCCAATCCCTTTCCAAAGCTTGCTGCCTCAACCTCTGCAACATCTCCATACGTCCCTTCCAAACCAATGACACCACAAAGCTCCTGATTCACTCCCTGGTTATCTCTCACCTCGACTACTGCAACTCCCTGTTTATTGGCTTACCTTTAAATAGACTACCGCCCTTCAATGCATCATGAATGCTGCTGCCATGACCAAGTACAACATAGCTACCTGTTAGTGCTGCCCAGCTTTACACTCCCACCCTTACCTTACCCAGTAATGGAGACCACACCGTGCTGGAGTGTAAAATCTGCCGTAGCAGCTCCTTTATTAAATAACAAAATATATATATAAATAACTTTATAAATAACTTTATAACCAATAAACAACAAATAACAACAGATAAACAACATCAATAAAAACGTGACGTAGGCCTATAGTAGTGCATTACCCCCCCCCCCACCCAAATTACCATAATCAACAGCTCGTGCACTGCGGTCAACTCAACTGTAACTAGGCCTCAAGCTGACATACTAGCTCAGAGACAAAACTATTCCCGCAGTGCAGTCATCCACCATATACCCTACATCACTTATAGGGAATATACCAAACGGGCCCATATCTCCAATGGGTCCCGCATCAAGTTTCCTGTGGGGAGGGGGTTTCTTCTTTATGCCTACGTCACACAACATCCGCCAATGCTACGACGTCCAGTGTACCTGTAAACAAATTATTCACACCTGTAAAGCATTAAACAAGGGAGGGAGGGCGGGAACTTTTCTTCCTAGCAGACTGAGCTCCCGGGAGGATGGCTCCTCCCTTTCCTGTTGCCCAGCTCCACCCCCTCTAACCCTTAAACGGCCATGCAACCAGGCATGTGGACTTTTGTCATGTCAGCCCTGCGCTGATCTCTTCGTTTAAAGCTGCGGGCTGTTCTTGACCAAGTACAACATAGCTACCTGTTAGTGCTGCCCAGCTTTACACTCCCACCCTTACCTTACCCAGTAATGGAGACCACACCGTGCTGGAGTGTAAAATCTGCCGTAGCAGCTCCTTTATTAAATAACAAAATATATATATAAATAACTTTATAAATAACTTTATAACCAATAAACAACAAATAACAACAGATAAACAACATCAATAAAAACGTGACGTAGGCCTATAGTAGTGCATTACCCCCCCCACCCAAATTACCATAATCAACAGCTCGTGCACTGCGGTCAACTCAACTGTAACTAGGCCTCAAGCTGACATACTAGCTCAGAGACAAAACTATTCCCGCAGTGCAGTCATCCACCATATACCCTACATCACTTATAGGGAATATACCAAACGGGCCCATATCTCCAATGGGTCCCGCATCAAGTTTCCTGTGGGGAGGGGGTTTCTTCTTTATGCCTACGTCACACAACATCCGCCACTGCAAACAAGGTTAAAACCTTAACCTTGAGCGCACCTCCACACCCTAAGTGCTCGCTCAATACCATCCTGAATACCGAGGGCCCACATATCTGTGCCAACTGGGTTCAGATGAACACCATCAGCCTTCAGATAGCGCCACGTGTCTATCTCCAACTCCCTGTGCCTAATGGCCAACCCCCCGTGTTTAACAAAAAATCTGCTGACCTCCTGATTAACTTTTTTCCGGGCTTTGTTAAGTAGGTCCACTGACCTGGCAAAACGCCATGCAGTCCTGGCGATCATGTCTGACCAAACCAGGACTGTGTTGGGGAAAGCCGCCTGAAGTCGGCAAAAGTCATATTTTATGTCCCTAGTGACGTCTAGTTTTGTCCTAAGCCCCAAATCATTGCCCCCTACGTGGATAACTAAAACCTCCGGAGGCCTATCCCATCTCGCAAACTTGAGCGCTTCCGGGATAAGACGGCTCCAGAGCATGCCCGGGAAACCCAACCATTTTATGTAGGCCTCCCTCCTAGAAAAACCCAGCTGTCTACCGTCCGGTCTGTCATCTCCCCTCCTGGCTCCCCAGCAGACATAAGAGTGCCCTATAATCCAAACGAGCTTCGGAGGGTCATCTGAAAGAGAAACAGCAAGAAAATTCCGGTCAGCTTCACATAATGTACCACACGAAACCATGTCGGCACTTCACACAACCCACCCCTTTTATCAGCAACCCTTATGCGATCAAATCCAGCCTAACATACGACCTGAAACGCCTTGATTCCCACCTCCCAATTTGTTTCACCGCTTCTTCCGGCAAACCCCACCTGACCGCCTCAGTGGCCGCCCCAATCCTGAAAGAATGCGAGGAAAATCTCAATTCCCCCATATTCATAACTCGTAAACATTTCCGGAAGACCCCTACGAACTGAAAGCGCGATAGCGCCTCGCCGTTCTGATGCACCAGCAGGGGGCCCTCCCCAGCCGGCCTCACCTGTAAGAAAACACTCGTCACCAAGACGGGGCAGAGTTTGGCGTCTGGAATGGCGAAAACCACCACTTCCTTGCCTCGGCCCTGCTGGTCCGTCTTAGATCTTTGCAGATGCAAAACCAACCTGTCCTCAAAGCACCGCACGTGTCCTACAGCCAAGCCATCCCTCTTTGTCTTCGAGGAACTCACCAGTTCCCCGATCCGAAAAGCCCCAAAAAAGGCTAACACAAAGGCCGTGCGGAACAGTCCCACCTCGTACCCGGACGAGCAAACCCCACTCAAGGTGTCCACCACCCTGCCCAGCAGTTCAAACGTCACCGGTCGCCGCTCGTCCCGTACCGCCTTCCCTTTTTTGTAACCCTTAACTGCTTGCCGCGCCCAGAACTCCTTGGTCCAGTCGCTCCCCCCCTCAAGTTTACACCAAAACGCCATAGCCGCCATCACCTTTTCCAGCCTCGACACGGAAATACCGCTCTCCATGTGCCTGGCGATAAAATAAATAAAAAGCAGCCTGGGTTCCCTTTCTCCCCTTGCGGTCTGAACCCGGAAAGCCGCCCATTCGTCCCATACTTTCCTGTATGCTTTCCATGTCCCTTCGGTCACCGACCGCTGGATCCATCCCGCTAGTCTTCCAGTGCAATCTTCCACATCTCCGCCGGACAGTGGGTTCCCTGATGCTCCGCTTCCGGCGCCAGTTCCCGAAACTTTTCCCACTGAAACCGAGAGAGAGCATCAGCGACCACGTTCTCCACTCCCGGCAAATGCACCGCATGCATGAAGATGTTCATCTGCATGCACCGCAGTACCAGGTGTCTCAACAACCGTATCACCGGAGGTGATGCCGCCGATACCTTGTTGATCACCTGAACCACCCCCAGGTTGTCGATGTGGAAGCGAACCTTCCGATCCCGGAAGAATTCACCCCACAGCTCAACCGCCAACACTACCGGAAACAGTTCTAGTAGCAACATGTTCCTGAGCAACCCCTCCCGCTTCCAGCTGTCCGGCCAAGGGCCCGCACTCCAGCGCCCCTTGAAGAAAGCCCCATAACCCGCTGACCCTGCGGCGTCTGTGAACAACTCGAGATCAAAGTTGCTCACCGGTCCCGTCATCCATAAAGCCCTCCCATTGAAATTGTCCAGAAACACGTGCCACATTCGCAGATCACTCTTATGTTCTTTCGAGAGTGTCACGTAATGCCTGGGCGACTCAATCCCCCCAGTACTCGCTGCCAGTCTCCTACTAAAAATCCGCCCCATCGGGATAATCCTGCAAGCAAAGTTAAGCTTCCCCAACACTGACTGTAGGGCTCTCAACTGCACTTTGCGCCGCCCCACCAATGCCCGAACTTCCGCTTTCAATGCCACCAATTTAACCTCCGGCAGTCTGCATTCCATTGCTACTGAAACCAGTACTATCCCTAAGAAGCTGATCTCTGTCCTGGGCCCTTCCGTCTTGTCAGGTGCAAGCGGAATGCCGAAATCCCCTGCAATCCTTTCCAACGTTGCAAGTAACACCGCGCAAACCTTGGATGCGGGCGGGCCGACGCACAAAAAGTCGTCCAAATAGTGGATCACTGAATTCAAACCAGACACGTCCCTCACCACCCATTCTACAAACGAGCTGAAACATTCGAAGAATGCACACGAGATAGAGCAACCCATCGGTAAGCACTTATCCACGTAGTATTCCTCCTGCCACCTGCAACCCAATAAATAAAAGCTATCGGGGTGAACCGGTAACAAACGGAAGGCCGCTTCTATGTCTGTCTTTGCCATCAGGGCCCCTCTACCATACTTACGCACCCAAAAGACCGCTGCATCAAAGGACGTGTAATGGACCGCGCAGGCCTGGGGGTCAATGGCGTCGTTCACCGACCCCCCTTTCGGGTAAGAAAGGTGGTGAATGAGCCTGAATTTGTTAGGTTCCTTCTTGGGGACCACTCCCAAAGGAGAAACCACTAGTTCGGGGATTGGCATTACGGGGAAGGGGCCCGCCATCCTGCCCAGAGCTACCTCTTTTTGTAACTTTTCCGTTACCACCGCCCGGTGTCTCAGAGCCGACCTCAAATTGTCTGCTCCTGGTGGCACCGAGCCCAGTACCGCAGGAATTACAAAACCCTCCCCAAAACCTGAAGCCAACAAATGAGCCACGTCCCTATCGGGATACCTACCTAGAAAAGGCAGCATTTTTTCCACTCTCACCGGCGTCTTCCCCTTTGTTTGCAGACTCACTGGCCTTGCCTTTTCCCTGCTTAAAACACCGTGACCCGGGGTGAGATCCCCCACCCCCGGAGCACTCGTGTTTGTATTTACACCCCGTTCCGAACTTGCAGGTGCCCTCATTGTACTGCCAACAGACTCCCTTCTTTTTAGCGGCCGATTGACCTGAAGCCCCCGATCCACCGGCCCCCCCCTGAAAAAAACTGCCCCGCCGGCTGCGCTGCTGCCATCAAGCGCATCCACAGACTGATGTCCTTGTGGTCCCAGCGAAGCGCCGGCCTGACTGCCCTCCTCTGGCGAAATTGCTCATCGTAACGTAGCCACGACATTCCCCCATAGGTCCGATGGGCCTCCCCGATGGCATCCAGGTAGCAGAAAAGCGCCGAGCAGTGCTCCGGCTCTTTTTCCCCTATTACGCTTGCCAGGATTGCAAACGCCTGAAGCCAGTTTTGAAAAGTCCTGGGAATCAACCTATAACGCCTCTTCTCCTCGTCCTCCTTTTTGCTGTCATCAGGTTTTACCCTATCCAGATTAAACTTTTCCAGGGGGAGCAGCGAAAATATCTCCACGTACTCCCCCTTCCAAATTTTTTCCCTGACCTCTTGCTTTAAATGAGCCCCTAGGGGCCCTTCAAAACACACGTAAACTTCGCACCGTGCGGAGTCCGCCAGGCGTACAATGTCCTGTTTTTTGGCTTTGTCCCCCCCTTTCTCCCCCTCTCCCGCCGCTGGTTCCGTGGGCGGACCCGCCTCCACTGTGCCCCCTGCCCCTCCCTCCCCCACCCCCGGGGTTAACGCGGGCGGAATCGCCACCGCCGTTTCCCCTGTTTGCCCGCTCGTCCCCCCCATGCCTGACGTTGCCCCCACCTGTCCCACCCCCATACCTTCCCTCCCTGGGGGAACCCAGGCTCGGGCCGGCCCCGTCGGGGCCATTGGAGCCGCGTCAAACTTGCCCACTAAATCCCTGAGCCCCGCTAAGAGAACCCTGAGGCCGTCTCCCGCCAAGGCGGGATCGGGGCCGCTGTTGCCCGGGAAGGGAACCCCCTGAATGGCCCCGGGGACGCAATCCCCGCCCCCCCCCCCCACCGTGTCCCCCAAACCGGAAGCGTCTCCCCCCCCCCCCCCCGAAACCCGGAAATGAAGAGGACTTACCAGGCTGCCTGGAAATGTTCCCACCAGCCGTTGTTCCCGAATCCACCGTCACCATTCGTCCCTCCGCGATCTCGTCCTCGGACCTGGACAGCTCTCCCTCCGACAGCTCCGGCTCCTCCTCCGTCAAATCCGCAGCCTGCCCCCCGGGGGATTCGCCCCCGGAGGCGGACGAGCTCCTTTCCCTCAGGTTCCTCTTCCGCCCCTCTGCCGACTTACTGGCACACTTCCGAGGGGTCTGGGCACTTGATCCGGTAGCTGGCTCCATCGCCATGGGGTTAGGCCGCACGCCTCTGTGCCCCTGCATCGGTTTTGTAGGCCTGGGCCGTACGCCCCCAGCCCCCGCTGCCTGCGGTTCCCGACCAAATCTTGCGTCGTTCCTCCCCTTCGGGTGCACCCTTGCAGACGGACCGCCTGTACCCCGGGTGTTCGCCCGGTAGCTGCCGGGCCGACAAGTTCTGGCCCCCCCGGCCGCCGACCGCAGGCTGGGCCGAACGCCACCCGCCTGGGCCCTCTGTCCCCCATCAATGGGCGGATCGCCCCCTTGCTGGTCATCCTCCCTCTCCCCTTCTTCCTCCGGGCCCGACTGCTGGGTCCCCCCCCAGCTCCTGTTCCTCCCCCTCACCCCCCCCCCCTGGCGGGCCGCCGTGGAGGACGGCCGCCCTGTGGGATTTGGGCCTGGGAGCCTGCTGGCTGTTAACCGCCATGGCGCTGCCCCCCTCCCCCCCCTTGGAGGAACTTTTCTTCCTAGCAGACTGAGCTCCCGGGAGGATGGCTCCTCCCTTTCCTGTTGCCCAGCTCCACCCCCTCTAACCCTTAAACGGCCATGCAACCAGGCATGTGGACTTTTGTCATGTCAGCCCTGCGCTGATCTCTTCGTTTAAAGCTGCGGGCTGTTCTGACTCATCCACCTTACAAACTGCTCAGTGTCTGCTACCCCTTTCTGCCAATCCCTCCATTGCCTGCCACTCACCCAACTAATTAAATTCAAAATACTAACAATAACTTACAAAGCCATCCACAACTCTGCCCCCAGCTACATCACTAACCTAGTCTCAAAATACCAACCTAATCGCCCTTTTTGTTCCTACCAAGACCTCCTAGCTCCCTCATCACCTCTTCCCATACTCACCTCCAGGACTTCTCCCGAGCCTTTCCCATCCTCTGAAATTCCCTACCCCAATCTGTCAGACTATCTCCAAATCTATCCACTTTTAGGTTATCCCTGGAAACTTTTCTCTTCAGAGAAGCCTATCCTGCCTCCACGTAACAACTGTACTTTCATTTTCTTCATCAGCTCATCCCCCACCGTTATTACCTTTTGTATCACTTGACCCTCCCTTCTAGATTGTAAGCTCTAACAAGCAGGGCCCACTGGTTCCTTCTTTCTTAAATATATATATATATATATATATATATATATATATATATATATATATATATATATATATATAAATCCTGTATAATAATAATGGATTTTTGGTCACAAGGACCTCTTCCTTCATACTGACAATCCATGTTCCTCACTCTCCCGGGACTTTTAGGCAGCAAAAAAATGTATCTGACGAATATAATGATATAAAAAATTGATAACAACTTTATTCTTACAAAAGTTAAAACAATGCATGTCTTAAAAAGTAGGCTCTGGTGAGTTGGCGATACTTATATTTTACATAACGATAACCCTTAGGTAGCAGGTATGCATAGCAGTTCACTAATGAATTTCTCAATTGTAAATCCTGCCCAAAGAAACCCCAACAAGTTTTAATTATAATGGTCTCAATCTTCATCAGGGGGATCAGGGATATCTAAATAATTGAGAACATACAATATTAGATTATAATCCAATACATTACTATACACATACATTTCTAAGGTGTAAATCAAATACCCTTTCAACATGAAGTAATCAAGCATGAGCCATTAAAAATCAAGCGTCCTTCCCCGAATGTTCTAGCTACATCCTGAGAAGGGATGCCCGGATTCCTAGGATGTAGCTAGAACATTTGGGAGAAGGACGCTTTATTTTTAAACTTGCGTTTTATTGAACACAACAGAATTACATAAGACAAGAGTCAAAATAACCTACGTCTTACAAAGGAGGGGTACATCAAATGTAACAATAATTAGAGAGCAATATTCATATATACAGGCAGATATCTTTCCGTAGTAGTTCTAGGAACTGGGTGGTATGGGCCACTCTAAACACTAGTGTGCCCTTGTAAGGATGCAAATGGAGCTTCAAGTGTGATAGCATCACATACCTTAAAGACTCAAACTAAATATATAACCCAAATGTAAACGGGTGAAACTTAGTTATAAACATGAGTTACAAATGTGTGCAAGTCAGCACCCAAAGGGCGCAGAAAGAGTCGGGTACTAAGTAGAGGCGTTTATCAACTCTCAGAACTATTTTCAGGATAAGGGAAAGTTGCGTGGGGGGGATAGTTATTCATGGACTTTAGCATACATATATTCTATGTGAATGTGTTGATTAAGAATGGACCGGAATTGCTGAGAGGTGGGAGCGTGATTATTCTTCCAATTGCGGGAAATGGCAAGTTAGGACATGTGTAATTATGAGGTGGAAGTTTGATTTTTAATGTTTAATTTTTTTAAGTTCTCAATTATTTCGATATCCTTGATCCCCCTGATGAAGATTGAGACCAATTATAACTGAAACACTTCAGGGTTTCTTTGGGCAGGATTTACCATTGAGACATTTGTTAGTAAACTGCAATGTATACCTGCTATCTAAATGTTATGGTTATGTACAAAATAAGCATCACCATGCTACGTTTTAAGACATGTATTGTTTTAACTTTTGTATGAATAGCGTTGTTATAAATTCTTTTATATCATTATATTTGTCAGATTTACTTTTTTGCTGCCTAAAGGTCCCAGGGGGAGTGAGGAACACGGATTGTCTAGCTAATTGGGGATAAGCAGCAACTTTTGTTTGTGGTTCTAACTCCCCTTCCTCTAATGCGACATCCCTGGTGCTTGGCACCTGACCAACTGCTGTGACATGGGCGAGAGGAGGTCACAGTCTCGTGTAAGCTCCAGCCCACCCTGTATGGGGAAATCACGTTTACTTACAGGCTATGCATTTCTGATAAGTCTAATAGATAATCACAGATCCTGGAGGTACACTTTGCTGTTGTCTGATATAATTTTCCGGGGTGGGGGCTGATGTGGCGTAACCTTGTATTTTTAAAGGAAAATTATGGGGTTTTTTTCTTCTCTTTTAGTCTACCCTTGATCTCTTTTTTTTTCGTTTTGTATTTTAGTTTCTATTGGTTGACACGAAGATTTGCACTTTGCCGATTACAATGTCTCTTTGACATTGTAATCCACAGGCATTGTGATATGATTAATGTATAGACACTATATCAGTTAACTGCTTCAGACAAAATTCTATGCTATTTCCATATTAGTACCTTCCTTAGCTGTATTTTGCTTGGCATGTGATGTATCTTTATTTACTACATTGTAAAATGGAATTTACAATGTAGAGGTCATTTTGTACTGTTTTATTCTGTATAGTACTATGCAAAACCTTCTAATTAAATCTAACCACTTGCTGACCAGACTTTTTCTGAC
The DNA here is from genome assembly GCA_028564925.1 of Lithobates sylvaticus. Taxonomy (NCBI): domain Eukaryota; kingdom Metazoa; phylum Chordata; class Amphibia; order Anura; family Ranidae; genus Lithobates; species Lithobates sylvaticus. The sequence continues at coordinate 81,276,091 of CM053026.1, forward strand.
ACTTTTTGTTTACAAGTTTAAACCAGCATTTTTTGCTAGAAAATTATTTATAACCCCCAAACATTATACATTTTTTTGAGCAGAGACCCTAGAGAATAAAATGGCGATTGTTGCAATTTTTTATGTTACATGGTATTTGCACAGCGGTTTAGCAAAGCAATTCACTTTAATTAATAAAAAATAAATAAAAAATTACCCCAATTTGTTTTGTATAATGTGAAAGATGATGTTACGCCGAGTAATTAGATACCTAACATGTCATGCTTTAAAATTGTGCACGCTCGTGGAATGGCAACAAACTATGGTACTAAAAATCTTCGTAGGTGGCGCTTTAATCGCCTTTACAGGTTACCCGCTTAGAGTTACAGAGGAGGTCTAGTACTAGAATCATTGCTCCTGCTCTAACATTCGCAGGAGCCATACCGTCTACATATGTGTGCGCGGCTTATGAATGCGTTCGCTTCTGCGTGCAAGCATGGAGCCATGGGAGCGCTTTAGATTAAATTTTTTTGGTTCTTGTTTATTTTACTTGGTCCCTTTCATATTTTTTTTTTTTTTTATCACTTTTATTCCTATTACAAGGAATGTAAGCATCTCTTGTAATAGAAATAGGGATGACATGGAGAGATCTGGGATCCAAAAGACCCCAAATCTCTTCTTTACCTTTTAAAGCTAAAGATTAAAAAAAAAAAAATAATAAATAAAAAAAATGTTAATCTCATGCTATAAAAAAAAAAAAAAAATTACTTCCAGCCTGGACCGGAAGTAACATCATGACATCGCCATACAGGCAATCAAATAGTATCTACTCTTTAATCGCCTTTGGGAGCAGCCGGCCGCACCGTCGGATCATTTCTTGGGTAAACCAACGAAAACGGTAAGCCCGAGAAACACCGGCGAGCATCAGGAGGGGAAACCGTTCCACTTGGAACAGTTTCAAGAGAAAGCCGGCAGCCGGCTGCAAAAAACGATAGCGGGGTTATGGCTGATATGCATGTTATCAGGCCAAAATCACTGGGGTATGTAAACTTTTGATCAGGGTCATTTGGGTAGTTTCTGTTGTCATTATGATTTAAAAAGAGTAAACACAGTTTATTGATAATAAATGGCTTCAGCCAAACACTAACCATGAGTGAAAGAAAAGTTTTTGTGTTATCATTCATATTCTCTGAAAAATGGCCAAGAAATCATAAATTCTGCCAGGGTAAACTTATGAGCACAACTGTATGTTTTTGGTTGTACCATGACAAAATGTGGAAAATTTCAGGGGGTATGAATACTTTCAAGGCACTGTATACTGTACATATTGCAGTTGGCAAGTGGGTTTAAAAAAAAAACAAAAAAAAAACAAGGTTGCATTTTTCCTATTAGAAATAAGCCTCCTGTGCTCAGCAAAAGACATAAGGATTAATTCACAAAGCCTTATCACAAAAATATGAGTGTCTGATTTAGCCATGGGACTGTCATTTTTAATTCTCATTGGACTGTATTAGGCTTATGATATGTTAACCATCAGTCTAAAGTTTTTGCTGCTATGGGATTTAATTAAAAGTCAGCAGGCACCACCTAAAAGGCAACAGGTTTGTGCTAGCTAATATTCTACTAACAAGTCACCAGAGAGCTCACACCGTATTAAGTGGTGTCTATCGAGAACCTAATAACACATGTATGAGAGAGAGAAAACGTGGCTCCCACTGGGGTAAGTTAATTAATATTATGGCCAGTCTTAGGGATGTATTCCTGGAAAGAAGTGTCTGGGGACCAAAGGGTTTAAAGGCAATGCATAGTGCTCTTCCATATAATTTATTTTTGAGTTTAGTTTTCAGAATTTTTTTTTAGTCAAGCAAACATACAATATGGTATATAAATATTTTTTATTCATAATTTTCCAATCCAGGACAATGTAATTGATACTCCAGGGTTGCAAACAGCCGGTTTATTACTGGCTGCAGGAGTAGTGAGAGCGCGGAGCTAATTCTGGGCTTGGTATTAGACAGTCCAGCATTACTAACACACTTGAAGCATGGAACTATCTTGCCTTAAATATGCATTTGTAAGATAAGGATTTTTTTTATACAAATAATAGAAACAATGTAAAAAAAAAAACTGTTTATAAATATATCATTATGAAAAAAAAAATGGAAACTGTCCATTCAATAGTCCATAGATACACTCCTAAACCTTGTAGACAGCCTTCCCAGAAGAGTTGAAGCTGGTATAGCTGCAAAGGGTTGGCCTTGGCCAACTCAATATTGAACCCTACAGACTAATGCTGCGTACACACGATCCAAATTTCGGCCAGCAAAAGACCGATGAGAGCTTTTCATCGGAAAATGCGATTGTGTGTAGGCTCCATTGTAATTTAGCTGGCTGAATTTCCGCCAGCAAAAATTTGATAGCATGTTCTCAATTTTTCCGACGGCAAAGGTTTCTATCGGAAATTCCGTTCGTCTGAAGCAATTCCGACGCGCAAAATTCCTACGCATGCTCGGAAACAATTTGACGCATGCTCGGAAGCATTGAACTTCATTTTTTCTTGGCTCGTCGTAGTGTTGTACGTCACCGCGTCCTTGACGGTCGGAATTTGGTGTGACCGTGTGTAGGCAAGACAGTTTGAGTGGAATTCCGTTGGGAAAACCATCAGAGCTTTTTCCGACGAGGATTCCGATCGTGTGTACACGGCATAAGACTAGTAAATCATTAAAGTTAATGTGCGTGTAAAGGCAGGCATCCCAATACAATTGACAATTGACAATAGAGTGTAGATTTATATGGGTAGGGAAGTTGTTGCTGAAGTGAAAAAAAAAAAGCTTGTCGACATTGGCCCTTCACATGCCCCTGTTACTTTAGAAAGAATTTGGAAACTTCAGGTAATAATATTGGACTGTATTCTGCAGAACTGGAAGTGAGGCTTCAATAATAATACAGGATAGACCGGAGGTGCCTTCACATAGCAATAGCAGTTCTCCTTGTAGCAGCAATGCCTAAGTTCCAGGTTGCTCTATACTGGCAGTGCTCCAACACCTACTGGTAGTGATGAAATTTACCTGCCCCTTCCTGTCTCTCACATATTCCTATTAGCCATAGAGGCAGATCATTATAGCGGTGGAGCAATAGGAACAGCTATGATTAAGCACCAATGAGTGTGGTGTGAAATGCGTCAGTTGTTTGCATTTTATCCTGATTTTGTATGGACTAAGATTCAATAAAGGAATTTCTTTGGAGTGCGGCCATCCAGATGCTTTTTCTACCTACAGGAACATGGGGAAGGTGTGAAGAAGCAGGCAAGTTCCACATTACTACTGGAAGTGTCAGGGCATTTCTTGTTCTGAAAGGCATTTGGGCGTAGCAGGGACAAGACAAGCTCCTACACTTTAGACAAGTGGTCTCCAAACTGCAGCCCTGGGGTCAGATGTGGCCCTTTGCTTAGCTTCATCCAGCCCTTGGGGGACTGTTCCTCCCAGTGATATGAGGCCCTATTCCTTCCACTGACACCAACTATGGGTCACTACTCCTTCCACTCACACCAACAATGGGGCACTATTCCTTCCACTGACACCAATGATGGGACAAAATTGATCCCACTGACATCAATGATAGGGGAAGTCGTAGTGGCCACAGGTGCTTTGTAATTTCTTTTTACTCCCACTGACCACCAAGCCTGGGACATTGTCTACTCCCACTGATGCAGAGGCATTTTTTTACTCCCACTGGCCACAGTGTGGCCCCCCTAAAGTCTGAAGAACAGTAAACTGGCCCTTTGTTTAGTCAGTTTAGAGACCCTTTCTTTAGACCCGCCAACAGCTTTTTTTTTTTTTTTTTTTTAAGTGGTAGAGTCACTTTAAGACCTCAAACATGTACACACCCTTTAGACATCCTACAGATATTTATTTAATTATAGTAATAAAGATAAAATTACTATGAATAAGGTTAGCTTGTGTAGGCACGTTATCTTATTTTGTCCCTATATGCTAATGGAAAGTTAATTTTCTAGTTAAAGTGACTTTAGGTGAAACTAAACTCTGGTTTTCTACTCAGGTATGTATTCTTAACCACTTGACCTCCGAAAGATTTACTCCCCCTTCATGACCAGGCACTTTTTTTTTTGAGATACAGCACTGCGTTACTTTACTGACAATCATGCGGTCATGCAACGCTGTACTTAAAAATGATGTCCTTTTTTCCCAAAAATATTTTTTTGGTGGTATTTGATCACCACTGCGTTTTTATTTTTTGCGATATAACCAAAAAACACCAACAATTAAAAAAAAACAAAAAAGAACAATATTTTCTACTTTCTGCTATAAAACATATCCAATAAAAAAAAAATTAAATCTAATTTCGGGCAATATGTATTCTGCTACATATTTTTGGTAAAAAAAAAAAATCACAATAAGCTATATTTATTGGTTTGCACAAAAGTAATAGCGTCTTCAAACTATGGGATATGTACTGGAATTTTTATTATTTACTAATAATGGCGGCGATCAGCGACTTTTTAGCGAGCCTGTGATATTGCGGCGGACAATCGCATACTAACTGACACTTTTTGGGAACCAGTGACACTAATACAGTGATCAGTGCTAAAAAAAATATTCACTGTCACTGTACTAATGAAACTGGCAGGGAAGGGTTTAAGCATCTAGGGTGATCAAAGGTTAAATGTGTGCCTAACCAGTGTTTTGGTGTACTGTGTGTGGTGCTTTTATTAAGGGAAGTCATGGATTTTATTCCCTGCTTTGCGGGGAAAGAAAATCCATTGCTTCCCCACTTACAGGACAAAGCAGGTCCTGTATGTCTTCCTGACAATCCATTGGCCGGCACACGCTGATCAGCATCTGTTGTGTATAATCACAGCACGGTCAGGTCGACCAGCCACGCATGCGCGCGCCTCCTACCTGGAATTGCTGGATTACGTACTTAGTACGTGATCTGGTGCAGCAGAGCCGCCTTACATGTAAGTGATACAGTCATCAAGCGGTTAACGGAAAAAAATGCTCTCAGCCCTCCTTCAAATCCCTTTTTATTTGCTGTTGTGATGTGACTTCCTGTTAGAGGGTGGCTACGTTTCTTCTCCATGGTCCCACTGTATGTAGGAATGTGACCACCCTCTCTAAGGTTTTGGTTTAGTGTCCCTTTAATTTTATTTAATGGGTGATACTGTATATACAGTAGGTTTTCTGAAATATATACTGTATTGTACTGTATTTCCTTTGTACAAAAGTGCTGAATTATCTTATTTGCTGGCTGGTCTGCGGCTTTTAACCGGTTTCTGACCAGTGCTTGACGATATACGTTGGCACAATGGCACGGCTGCGCAAATGGGCATACAGGTAAGTCCCCTTTAAAATGCGGCATTGTGTGCGCCTTGCGCTCCATGACCGTGCCCGTGGGTGCCGTGGATTCAATGTCCGCCGGTGTCCCCCGATCGTGTCACGGAGCGGCAGAACAGGGAGATGTCTATGTAAACAAGGCATTTCCCCACTCTGCCTAGTGACATGACAGAGATCTACTGCTCCCTGTCATCAGGAGCAGTGATCGCTGTCATGTGAGTTGAAGCCCATCCCCCCACAGTTAGAATCACTCCCTAGGACACACTTAACCCCTTGATCGCCCCTAGCGTTTAACCCCTTCCCTGCTAGTGTCATTTATACAGTAATCAGTTCATTTTTATAGCACTGATTCCTGTATAAATGACAATGCCCCCAAAATAGTGTCAAAAGTGTCCGCCATAATGTCGCAGTCACAATAAAAATTGCAGATCGCCGCCATTACTAATAAAAATGCCATAAATCTATCCTCTATTTTTTAGACGCTATAACTTTTGCGCAAACCAATCAATATATGGTTATTACGATTTTTTTTACCAAAAATATGTAGAAGAATACTGAGAAAGAAATTTTTTTTTTTTTATATATTTTTGGGGGTATTTAATAGCAAAATGTGAAAAATTTAGCTTTTTTTTTTTTTTTAATTGTCGCTCTTTTTTTGTTTATAGCGCAAAAAATAAAAACCGCAGAGGTGATCAAATACCACCAAAAGAAAGCTCTATTTATGGGAAAAAAATACGTCAATTTTGTTTGGGTGCAACGTGGCACGACCGCGCAATTGTCAGTTAAAGCAACGCAGTGCCGAATCACGAAAAGTGCTGTGGTCAGGAAGGGGGTAAAATCTTCCAGGGCTGAAGTGGTTAATTTGATTCTTCTCCTGTGTTCATTTTTATTCGTATCCTTTACTAATAGCGTTACCCCCACACCTCCGCTTTTACAGAATAACGTCTTATGCTGTTACCTGAAGTCTCTCCATTAGAGGGGCACATAGGATACCTAGATCCGCTCATCTCCATAGGGACTTGTTGAGTTTTCTCACACTTGACATCCAAAGCCAATAAATAAAAAAGAACAGTAGTGAACATAGAAAACCAAAGCCCCCTCCTCCCCTCGATGGCTTCTCCTGGGCCCCCCGATGACGGTTCCTGTGTTTTCTGGGCCTTGTGCAGGTTGCCCAGCTACAACGACAGTGTGTCTGCTCCTTCGCGTGTCATTATACAAGAATTCCTTGGATAAAGATTCACTAGTAGCCTAGATACAGGATTACAGTATATGATAAATGCTTTCTGGAAAGTCTGCCTTCCTTCCAAGAATTCACAGATAAGGCGGATACCACTTTACCAGTAGTAGCAAAAGACAAAAATAGTGGTAATGATTTATAAAATGTTGTTTTCAAACTCAAATTAAATTCAGCGTTTACTTTGTACTTTTGTACCTGTAATTATGCAAAACAATAAAAAAAAAAAAAAAATACCTTAAAAAAATAATACAAAAATCTCAAAGAATGTTACACTTACCTGCTCTGTGTAATGAAATTGCACATAGAAGCCCTGAATCTCCTGTTCTGGGTTCTCTGCCGGTGCCCTAGGCTCCTCCTCTTCAGTGTCTGCCACCATAGTAAGCTGCCTGCTATGGTGGCAGATGTGTGGGCTTGCTTCTGAGCAGGGCTGTTGTGCATCCATGGACATTAGACATGGGCGCCGTCAAAAAATTTGTTTAGTTACGTTCCGTTTTCGTACAAAAAAAATTTGTATTTTGTAATTAGTGTACGAAATTCAATTTGGACTCGTGCGAAATACAAATTTTCGTTAGATTTCTAAACTCTTCGTTAAAATAACGAAAGTTCATTATGATGCATTTATCATAATGAGGGGCTCCCACCATCCCTGTGCTGTGCTGACTTCCTGGGTTTTTAACTTTTAGGTTTGTTAACTTTTGGTAACAATTACGAAAGTTCGTTGTGATGAATTCATCATTATGAGGGGTTCCCACCATCCCTGTGCTGAGTTCCCGGTCTGTACACCCGCTGTGCTCATTATGAGGGGTCTCCACCATCCCTGTGCTGAGTTCCCAGGTCTGTACACCCGCTGTGCCCATTATGAGGGTTCCCACCATCCCTGTGCTGAGTTCCCGAGCCTGAGTATACACCCGCTGTGCCCATTATGAGGGGTTACCACCATCCCTGTGCTGAGTTCCCAGGTCTGTACACCCGCTGTGCCCATTATGATGGGTTCCCACCATCCCTGTGCTGAGTTCCCGGGTCTGAGTGTACACCCGCTGTGTCTATTATGAGGGGTTCCCACCATCCCTGTGCTGAGTTCCCGGGTCTGAGTGTACACCCGCTGTGCCCATTATGAGGGGTTCCCACCATCCCTGTGCTGTGCTGATTTCCTCTGATTGGTGAACAAAACACCCAGTCACAATTCTGGTAATTTGGATCCGAAATTCCGAAATTCGTATAAAATTCGTAAGCATAGAAATTCCCATAGGGTTCCCACCATCCCGGTGCTGACTTCCTGGGGTTTTAACTTTTAGGTTAGTTAACTTTTCGTAACAATTACGAATTTTCGTTATGAATTTGGATCCGAAATTTGTAAAAGAAATTTCATATTTCGTACGGAATTCGTATGCTTAAAATTTCTTATTTCGGAATCGTATGAATGTATGAATTTCTGGAAATTCGTACGAATTTTCGTTTCGTACGAAACTAATCGCACATGTCTAATGGACATACAGAGTGCAGCTCAGCCCCGCCCCTGCTCCCTCCTCACAGCATTTGATTGACAGCAGCAGGAGCCAATGACTCCTGCTGCTGCCTCAGTCCCTGTGAGTAGAGGGAGAAGAGAGAGAATAAATGTAGCTGTCCACAACACTAGATTGATTGAGGACTCAGATAAGGATTTAGGTAGGGGAGCACAGCAAGTTGTACAACCCTTTTTACCTTAATTCAGAGATTGCAGTAAGGTAAAAAAACATTTTAGCTTTAGAACTGAATTAGGTATATATAAATCCAATCACTTAAAGCGGTTGTATACCCTTAATTTCTACTTGCACCTACAGGTAAGCCTAGATTAAGGCTTACCTGTAGGTACAATAAATATCTCCTAAACCTGCGCGGTTTAGGAGATATTTGCAAAGAACGTTTTACAACGTTGTCTACGGCGCATGCGTGCCGTAGACAACGGTGCATTTACAGGGTTAATCCCCATTCACAACTACGGCTCACCGCAGTTGAAGTGTCCTGCGCGGGTATACAACCACTTTAAATGGACATTCAGAGTAGAGAGACAATCTAAAACAGGAAGTGTGTCACTGGACAGATCACCAGGTGAAAATAAAGGAAAAAAAGCCTCAATAAGGAAAACGAATGCAGCCGCCACATTTGAGGTTGAATTCCAGTTAAGATCTAACTACAGTGGAACGTCGGATTGCGAGTAACGTGGTTAACGAGCGTTTCGCAATACGAGCACTGTATTTTAAAAATCGTAACTCGGTTTGCAAGTGTTGTCTCACAAAACGAGCACGATTCAGGCCAAAGCGTTGTGCAGTACCGCGTTTGGCCTGAGGCGGGGGGGCGCCGGAGCCCAGCCGAGCCGAACATCGCCGATCAGCGCTGTTCGTAAATGCATGGAAAGGCCCGAGGACAGCTCTGCTGACCTCGTCAAATCTCGGGAACGAAGTCCTTGCTCTCCATCCCCCCCCCCCGGCTCTGGCCGCATGCGGTATTGCATTGCATTGAAGTCAATGTGGAACTAATTATTTCCGTTTCCATTGACTTCAACGAGGAAACTTGCTTTGATATGCGAGTGCTTTGGATTACGAGCATTCTCCTGGAACGGATTATGCTTGTAATCTGAGGTTCCACTGTATTCTTAAAAATACTCCCTTCTGACACCTTTTCTGACTAACCTGTGCAAGAAAAGATTTGTATAATTACTTATTTTCAGCCCGCTCCAGTCTGGTCATGTGATTGGCTCCCCCGTGTCGGCCAGTACCAGTTGCTGGGGAGAGGAGGGAGTGCCTACAATGGATAGGCCATAGGAGCTTTTGGGTGATTACACTGCTCCAAGGCATAACCAACCATTGTCGATCGCCCTCTCTATTCCCCTGCAGTCACGGGGGGGGGGGGGGGGGGGATCACGTGATAGGACCACAGCAGCCTGAAAATAGGTAAGTATACAGACCTATTCTCACAGAATAGCTGTTAGGAGGGAGGAGTATTATGAGTAGTTAGGGTTTGACTGGAATTCCTCTTTAACCGCTTGCCGACCAGCCGCCGTCATTACACTGCGGCAGGTCGGCACATTCCCGCGAGCCGCCGTAGCTGTACGTTGGCTTCTTTAAGCGGGATGGCAGGCGCGTGCACGCACCCGCTGCACTGCGGGGGTGCCGATGCACACACAAATCCCTGTTCTGTTATGTGAGGAGAGACAGAGTCTTAGTTCCTAATAGCTAGGAACCATGATCTGTCATTCCCTCTAGTCAATCCCCTCCCCCTACAGTTAGAACACACACTGAGGGAACACAGTTAACCCCTTGCTCGCCCCCTAGTGTTAACCCCTTCCCTGCCAGTGACATTTATACAGTAATCAGTGCATTTTTATAGCACTGATCGCTGTATAATTGTCAATCGTACCAAAAATGTGTCAAAAGTGTCCGATGTGTCCGCCATAATGTCGCAATCACGATAAAAAATCTCAGATCGCCTACATTACTAGTATATAAATAAAAAAAAAAAATGCTATAAATCTATCCCCTATATTGTAGACGCTATAACTTTTGCGCAAACCAATCAATATATGCTTATTGCAAAATGTATTACCAAAAATATATAGAAGAATACATATCGGCCTAAATTGAGAAAAAAAATTAGCTTTTTTTAAAAAAAATTGAGGATATTTATTATAGCAAAAAGTACAAAATATTGTGTTTTTTTTCAAAATTGTCGCTCTTTTTTTGTTTATAGCCCAAAAAAATTAAAACCGCAGAGATGATCAAATATCACCAAAAGAAAGCTCTATTTGTGGGGAAAAAAAGGACGTAAATTTTGTTTGGGTACAGCGTCGCACGACCACGCAATTGTCAGTTAAAGTGACGCAGTGCCGTATCGCAAAAAATGGCCTGGTCATTGAGAAGCCAAATCTTCCGGGGCTGAAATGATTAAAGCGGTAGTAAACCCGCTGAATTTTTTTTTTCTTTTAGTACACCTGTAAAGCAAAAGACATAATGAGCTAGTATGCACCGCATACTAGCTCATTATGAAATACTTACCTTAGAACGAGGTGTCGGTAACTCACCTGGTCCACGCCGAGGTCGCTGACATGTTGCCTCGGCGTGTCTTCTGTGTATCGCGAATCCAGCGTTGTGAATGGCTGGAGCTGCGAGGTCGTCACTCCCACGCATGCGCACGGGAGACTTCTTCCCGGCAGGGTTCGGATTCTGCCGGTCTTTCAGCTGAGAATCCCCCGTGCGCATGCGCCGCTGCAGTCAGCGTCGCATTGCACGGGGAATATCTCCTAAACCGTACAGGTTTAGGAGATATTTTTTTTACCTGCAGGTAAGCCTTATTATAGGCTTGCCTGTAGGTTAAAGTCATTTTTTTCACTTTGCAACCGCTTTAAGGATTGGTAAGCTGCAATTTTTTAAATTTTTGTTTTCAGGTTTAATCCTGCTTTATGGTTGTTACTGTGACAAAAAGTATTAAAACACGGTCAGAGGTTCTATGGATTTCCCACTATACTAAATAAAAGTGGTTTAGTTGCTGTCTGTGTCCTGGTTGGAGAATTTTTCCTTACTTCCTGTTACTTGGATACCAAGTCACTGGGACAGGAAGTGAGGGGAAATCACACTGCTGACTAAGGATGAGCTCCGGCATGTTCGCACAGCCCACGTGCAAAGCCCTCCAGGAAGTCAGCACTGCGCTGCACCAATGACAGGCAGTGAGACATTTCCCGATCTCTGCAGCCGCGCATCGGGACAATGTCTCACTGCCTGTGATTAGTGCAGCGCAGTGCCGACTTCCCGGCGGGCTCTGCACGTGGGCTGTGCGAACATGCCGGAGCTCATCCTCACTGCTGACACAGACAGCCATTCTAATCTATTTCTTCACTCTATCCGAAATACATTTTGGCTAGAGTTGGACCTCAAAGCAGAATTGAACCACTTGCCTACTGGGCACTTTGACCCTGCCCTTCCTGCCCAGAGCAATTTTCAGCTTTCAACGCTGTCGCACTTTGAATGCAAACAGGTAATTTTTCTCTTTCGCTGATGTGCGCTGATGAGGCTGCACTGATGGGCACTGATAAGCTGCACTGATGGGCACTGCTAGGTGGCACTGATGGGCACTGATAAGCTGCACTGATGGGCACTGATAGGTGGCACTGATAGGCACTGACAAGCTGCACTGATGAGGCGGCACTGATAAGTGGCACTGATAAGCTGCACTGATGGGCACTGATAGGTGGCACTGATAGGCACTGATAAACTGCACTGATGAGGCGGCACTGATAAGTGGCACTGCTAAGCTGCACTGATGGGCACTGATAAACTGCACTGATGAGGTGGCACTGATAGGCACTGATAAGCTTCACTGATGGGCACTGATAGGCACTGATAAGCTGCACTGATGGACACTGATAGGCACTGATGAGGCGGCACTGATAAGTGGCACTGATAGGCACTGATAAGCTGTACTGATGGGCACTGATAGGTGGCACTGATAGGCACTGATGGGCACTGATAGGCACTGATATGCTGCACTGATGAGGGGGTACTGATAAGTGGCACTCATAGGCACTGATAAGCTGCACTGATGGGCACTGCTAGGTGGCACTGATAGGCACTGATAAGCTGCACTGATGGGCACTGATAGGCACTGATAAGCTGCACTGATGAGGCGGCACTGATAAGTGGCACTGATAGGCACTGATAAGCTGTACTGATGGGCACTGATAGGCACTGATAAGCTGCACTGATGGGCACTGATAGGTGGCACTGATAGGCACTGATAAGCTGCACCGATGAGGGGGCACTGATAAGTGGCACTCATAGGCACTGATAAGCTGCACTGATGGGCACTGCTAGGTGGCACTGATAGGCACTGATAAGCTGCACTGATGGGCACTGATAGGCACTGATAAGCTGCACTGATGAGGCGGCACTGATAAGTGGCACTGATAGGCACTGATAAGCTGTACTGATGGGCACTGATAGGCTGCACTGATGAGGCGGCACTGATAAGTGGTACTGATAAGCACTGATAAGCTGCACTGATGGGCACTGCTAGGTGGCACTGATAGACACTGATAAGCTGCACTGATAGGCACTGATAATCTACACTGATGAGGCAGCACTGATAAGTGGCACTAATGGGCACTGACAGGCAGCACTGATAGGTGACAGTGATGACCAGGCAGTGGGATCACGGTAGGATGTCCATGGACGCCCTTCCCTGTAGCCGTCTTTCAGCTATAGTATGTGCGGGAACTGGTTAAAGCAGAACTAAACCCTCCTATCTTTTTCAGCCAAGGAAACTGCCATCTTAGCCTCTGTTTGACCTTCAACTGTCATGATGCTTCATGATGACATTGAGAAACTGTTAAATCGATGCATTTAGTTCAGCTTTAATGGTAATTTTATTTGCAAGCTTTTATTAAATGCTTTGGAATGTATTATAAAAATATAACATGAGATGGCTGGAAAACTCCGGAGTACTGTATATCAAGTGTCTAATTTTAAAGTCTATTTTGTAAGTACTAATATATATATATATTTTTATTATGCTTTAAGCTACGCTTTTTAGATAGGTATGAAAAGGTGCAAATTCCTATGTCATAATTATAGCATAATGTATGACTTAAACGTTATTGATGGTAAACTCAGCTAACTCCAGCACTGAGGCTCAGCAGACTGTGTGAGCTATGTGCAGTATGTGTGCATTCCTGAGGGCCACACATTACAGAATGAAAGGTTGCCTGACCTTCATTCCTGTTATAGCAAGAATGAACCTGGAGGCGCTTTTCTATTCTGTTTGCTTTGCATGCCGACCCTTTAAAGAGACCCTGATCCTTGTTCATTGAGGGCAAAGTATTAACCGCTTGCCGACCAGCCGCTGTCATACCTCCCAACATTTGGAGATGGGAATGAGGGACACCTATCAGCAAAAGTATGCAGGCATAGGACACACCCCTGGCCACACCCCCTTAAAGGAGAATTGTACAAAAAAAAAACAAGATTGGTTAAACCCACAAGTGCTTTTTTTACCATTACTATTCCTTTATATTGGCTTTTGGAATTTACAAATGCAGCAATTTAAATGAAAGGTTTAGCACTGGGAAACACTTTTTGATAGATAAAAAGTGCATTTTACATACAACTATATAGATCAGACCAAAATGAGGGACAAATCAGGAGCAATGAGGGACAGAGGGACATTTCTCCAAATTAGGGACAGTCCCTCCAAATCAGGGACAGTTGGGAGCTATGGCTGCTGTCATTATACTGCGCAAGGTGGCACAATCCCGTAGGTGTACGTTGGCTCGGGAACTCGACTTTGTGGGCGCCGGTGTGCTCCCATTCAGTGGCGGGACAAGGTCCTTTAGAGCCCAGGGCGAACATGCCAAATTCCCCCCCCCCCAAGATGTATGGGCATTATGTGTCCCATCCCCACTCCCAACACAAATCCCCCCAAATCACAACTCCTAGCACACCCTCCCTAAATTTGCCCTCCTAAAACAATTCTTACCCCCTGAACCCCCCCTAATTACCCTTTTTAACACAAATTCCCTCCCCCTAATCTCCTTGTGGTGCCCCCCCACCTCACATGATACCACAGTGCCCAGGGCAACCACCACTCCTGCCCACCCATTGTCCCGGCCCTGCTCCCATTGGCCAGCGGGGAAGCCAATCTGCGGGTCCGGCGGACTCGATGTCTACTGGCCACCCGCGATCGTTCCCTGCAGTGACAGAACGGGGATCTGCCTGTGTAAACAATGCATATGTCAGTTCTGACAGGGGAGATCGCACAGATCCTGTGTTTCCCCAGGCAGCCCATCCCCCATACAGTTAGAATACACCTGCAGGGAACACTGTTAACCCCTTGATCTCCCCTGATGTTAACCCCTTCCCTGCCAATGTCAGTGTATATTTTTAGCATTGATTACTGTAATAATGTCACTGGTTCAGTGTCATAAATGTCAGTTAGGTGTCCAATCTGTCCGCTGCAATGTCGCAGTCCCGCTAAAAATCGCTGATCGCCGCCATTACTAGTATAAAAAAAAATATATTAAAAATGCTATAAATCTATGCCCTATTTTGTAGACGCAATAACTTTTGCGCAAACCAATCAATATAAGCTTATTGAGATTTTTTTTGGCAAAAATATGTAGCAGAATACGTATCAGCCTAAACTGATGAATAAATTCGTTTTTTTTTACATTTTTTGGGGAATGTTTTATAGCAGAAAGTAAAAAAAATGCATTTATTTTTTTCTAAATTGTCGCTCTTTTTTTGTTTTTTAGCGCAAAAAATTTAAACCGCAGAGGTGATCAAATACCACCAAAATAAATCTCTATTTGTGGGGAAAAAAGGACGTCAATTTTGTTTGGGTACAGCGTCTCACGACCGTGCAATTGTCAGTTAAAGCGACGCAGTGCCGTTTAGCAAAAAATGGACTTGTCATTAAGGGGACAAATTCTTCCAGGGCTGAAGTGGTTAAAGGCTCTTGAAATCTTCCCTCTATACTGAAAGTACCCAACATGCAGCTTTCAGCTTTCATCACTATTAGAATTGATCTGTTGCTGCAGAACTGCATGGAGCAGCCTGATAAGGTCTTCACAGAGCAGATCAAGTCCCCCGTGTAAATAAAAAAAATAAAAATAAAAAAAAGGAATAAATAAATAAAATGAAAAGAAGTCAATAAGATATAAAGATTTCCCCTAGATCAGAGGTACCCAGCATGCAACTCTTATGCCGCGTACACACGAACGGAATTCTCGTCGGAAAAGACTCTGACGGTTTTTCCGACGGAAATCCGCTCAAGCTGTGTTGCCTACACACGATCACACCAAATTCCGACGGTCAATAACACAGCGGCATAAAACACGTTCGACTGCACTATAAAAGGGAAGTTTAATGCTTCCGAGCATGCGTCGTATTGTTTCCGAGCATGCGTCGGAATTTTGCGTGTCGAAATTGCATACACACTATCGGAAAATCTGATAGAAAGGTTTTCCGTCTGAAAAATTGAGAACAGGTTCTCAATTCAAAGTCCGTCGGAAATTTCGACAGAAAAAGACCGATGGGCATACACATGGTCGGAAAATCCGATGAAAAGCTCCCATCGGACTGTTTCCATCGGAAATTCTGACCGTGTGTACGCCGCATTAGACCTGATAGCTGCAAGCTATAAATCACTATTAGCTTTGATCTGTTGCTGCAGAACTGCATGGTGCCATTCCACGAGTGTGCAAAATTTTAAAGTGTGACATGTTAGGTATCTATTTACTCAGTGTAACATCATCTTTCGCATTGAACAAAAATTGGGCTAACTTTACTGTTTTTTGAATGTTTTGGAGTTTTAAGTAATTTTCTAGCAAAGAAACACTGATTTTCACATACAGTAAAACCTTGGATTGTGAGCATAATTTGTTCCCGGAAACATGCTTGAATTTCCCCAAAAGAAATAATGAAAACTCAAATGATTTGTTCCACAACCATTTATTCATAGGTCTTTCAGTTTATAGTCCATATAAAAAGATGATAGCAATGTGATGGGTTGTGCAACCATAAAATGTCCATCCACAAATGGAAGCCTCCACAAGGGGATTAGAAGAAAAATCCAGCAGGAGCTCCAGAGTATAAAAAACAAAAGAGACGCCTCTAAGTGTAGTAATATGGTTACATTTAATGAAGGTCCAACATTTAGCAACTCAACATGGTTGATGATTAACTACCTGAGATCCGCGCTATAGCCAAATGACGGCTACAGCGCGGATCTATTGTGCCGGGACGACGTCTATTGACGTCGTCCCGGCCACGAGCTGCCTGCGCGCCCCCTGAAGGGCGCGCGCGGCACGCTCTGTGATCAGCGAGTCTGTGAGACTCGCTGGATCACAGATCCGAGTAAGGGGTCGATCCCGTCCCCTTACCACGTGATCAGCTGTCAGCCAATGACAGCTGATCATGTGATAAAAACAGAGCCGGTAATTGGCTTTTTTTCCTCGCAAGGAGAAAAAAAAAAAAAAAAAGCCGATCACCGGCGGCAGTGAGAGGGACATCAGTCCCTCTCACTGCAATGTGCCCAGTCCATTGTGCCCACCTTTGCCCCATTAAAGTGCCGCCTACCAGTGCCCACACTGCCATCTCTCAGTGCCCACAGTGCCATCTCTCAGTGCCCACAGTGCCATCTCTCAGTGCCCACAGTGCCAGTGCTGCACATCAGTGTCACCTGCCAGTGCTCATCTGTGTCACCTACCAGTGCTCATCAGTGCCACCTATCAGTGCCACCTATCAGTGCCCATCAGTGCCCATCGGTGCCACCCATCAGTGCCCATCAGTGTCATCCATCAGTGCCCATCGGTGCCACCCATCCGTGCTACCCATCCGTGCCACCCATCCGTGCCACCCATCCGTGCCACCCATCTGTGCCACCCATCCGTGCCACCCATCTGTGCCACCCATCCGTGTCATCTTTGCTGTCCCCATCAGTACCGACTTATCTGTCGCCACCAGTGCAGCCTATCAGTGCCCACCAGTGCAGCCTATCAGTGCCCACCAGTGCAGCCTATCAGTGCCCACCTGTGCTGCCTCATCAGTGCATATCAATGAAGCAGAAAAATTACCTGTTTGCAAAATTTTATAACAAACTATTAAACATGTTTTTTTTTTTCCATTTTTTTTTGTTTGTTTAGCAAAAAATAAAAACCCCAGCTGTGATTAAATACCACCAAAAGAAAGCTCTATTTGTGGGGAAAAAATTATAAAAATTTAATTTGGGTACAGTGTTGTATGACCGCGCAATTGTCATTCAAAGTGTGTCAGCGCCGAAAGCTGAAAATTGGTCTGGTCACGAGGGGGGTTTAAGTGCAAAGTAATCAGGTGGTTAAAAGAGGCACATCTAAAGCCCCATACACACGGTCGGATTTTCCGATGGATTCTGTCCTATCAGACAATGTTGTCGGAAATTCCGACCGTGTGTAGGCACCATTGGACAGTTTCCATCGGATTGTCCGACGGACAAAGTCCTATCTCCTGCTGGATAGATTTTTTGACAACAAAGTCCGATCACACCAAATCCGATCGTGTGTAGCGAATTCCGACGGACAAAGTGCCACGCATGCTCAGATCACATTACAAGACCAAAGCTATTGGCTACTAGCCTCTACGTAGTCCCGTTGTAGGCAACAAACGTCACCACGTTCAGAATGATCGGATTTTCCGACAACTTTGTCCGACCGTGTGTACACAAAACCAACATCGGACAAAGTAGGACGGACATGGTCCGACGGACCTGGTCCTCGGATAATCCGCGCGTGTGTATGGGGCTTAAGTATACAGCCATGCGCTGTAAAGCTGTCCACATCCTCCTCACCGTCGGCTCTCACCGCTGTCAGTCTGCAATCATGACCAGGAAGACTACCCTGCAGTAGAGCGATCTGAAAGCGAGGCTGGAACCGCTCGTGGAGCGCAGCGTGGAAGGGATGACGTCGGTGGTGGTGAGGATGATCTATGTGGACAGCTTTACCCCGGATGCCTGCATACTTAGATGTGATTGTTTTAATCATCAACCATGTGAGTTGCTAAATGTTGTACCTTCATTAAATGTAACCATATTACTACAGTTAGAGGCGCCTCTCTTCTCTTTTATACTCAGTTGTGATGCAACGCTTTTTATTAAAAAAAAAATTAGCTTGTCTTGCAAAACGCTCTCAAACCAAGTTACTCTCAAACCAAAGTTTTAGGGCCAGTTCACATAATATAAGCGCGTTCCAGATGCTTTTCTGCATGCATGTTTTTGATGCGTTTTGTGTGCAGTCCAATTTTCCCCCTCTTTTTTTCTTCATCGTAAGTAAAGACTTGTGCGTTCCAGTGCATTTCAGTGCATTTTTGGTGCGTTTTACATCCTTCCAGTACAGTCCAGGGCAGGAAAAATGCAGCATGTTCTACTTTCTCTGGAACTGGAATGCACTGGAACTGCAAGCACTGGTGTGAACTATGCCATTGGAAACCATATAACCTATTTTTCATCTGTTATTGATGCAGAAAAAAAAACCACACTGGACTGCATGTGGTGTGAACTGGCCCTTTACTGTATATGAGAGAAATGTTTGCAAGAGGTTAAGTACCCTGCTGGGAGACACCTGCTGGTTGACAAGAAAACTGCAGCTTTCTGCCCTGAGCACCACAGTGCTAACACAATGATTTAGAAGCTGACATTCTGCATTGAATGGTATTGAGAGGGAACTCATCCTGTTCTAAGCCTTTCTATTGGGAAAATTTCAATCTATGTTCAGAAATCCTTGCAGTCTGCCATGAGGCCTTTTTCTGAGCAACAACCAAAATGTAAGATTTATTTTCTACAATTTTTTTTTAGGTATTCTGTGTAAATAGAAACACTTAACAAACATATAGTGGGGTTTTCTCAAATATGACTGCAAAAGTGAAAATCTACTTTAAGGCATGTTACGTTCATTTTGAAATCACACTACAAATTGGACACACCGCACAGCATTTGAATGGTGGTGTTCTGCAGGGCAGATGCTTTGCCTATTACTGTAACAGGTAAAGAGTGAGGCTTTAACAGCTTTAGTGCAGTTGCAGCGTTTCCTGGATAGCAGTAAGAGCTCTATGTCTAAATTCTCTTTTTGCTTGATCATCTATTTTACAATTACTTTCTGATTGGTTTAGCAGTATACATTTTTAATAATATAGGAAAGGGATAGTCAGCACT
Source organism: Lithobates sylvaticus (assembly GCA_028564925.1). Lineage (NCBI taxonomy): Eukaryota > Metazoa > Chordata > Amphibia > Anura > Ranidae > Lithobates > Lithobates sylvaticus. Next base: position 81,295,369 of record CM053026.1, read on the forward strand.
CAGAATGACATCCAAAATAATATTTCTTTATTAAATGCATGTACAAAGCTGTAAAACATCCTACGCGTTTCGGATGTTCGTCCTTGACTAAGGACGAACATCCGAAACGCGTAGGTGGTTTTACAAATTTGTACATGCATTTAATAGAGAAATACTATTTTGTATTTCATCCTGAGTGCCGACCATCCCTTTCCTTTATTTTGGTATGTTGGAGGTGTCAGGAGCCTCAAGGTCTGAGCACCGGGCAGAGCTTTTATGTGGGAAGGTTGCAGCTCCTATACACCTGTTTTTCTTGGATTTTTTTTATAATATACTGTACATTTTTAGGCATATTGTTCAGTGTTATCCCATTTCATGCAAACACTGTTTTCTTTTTACTTCATTTGTGTTCTTCTTTAGTGATCTCATCTTTGTAATTGCTTTAATGTGTTCCGTTTCTCCTTTTATGCTCTTCAGATGTTTATCCATTTTATACTGTTCATAATACAGTCATATTGTACAATATGTTCTTAGTGTATAATAAGGAATCCAAAAACATGTTATCTTAGCAGCTATTTGTCTACCCATTTATTTTCTTCTCCTTCAGGAACTTATCTGTGATCTCCCATACCCAAACCAGATAAAATAATAAACTCCCACATCGCGTAATTTGTCTCCTTTGACGTAGTAACACTAATCACATTTTCCTTTTGGTTTATGTGACTTTTTTTGGAAAAAGAAATTAGATTTGAAGATAAATTAATATCTTGTGTATTACAAAGAATTCACTTAAAGTGTAAAGCCAAAGTTTTTTTTTCAGTTTTGGAGAACATTAGAAACCTCTGTCCCTGGAAAATATACATTTTGAGGTGTCACCAGAACATCATAAGAAGGGAAAATCTTCCAAAAGGAACCATTTTAAATGTATTAATGTTTTTACACAAGGTTCAGACAACTTTCACCCAGGATTCACACATTTTTCCAATCAAATCCAGTGAGAAAAATGTTTGAAAGTTATTTGAATCTTGCATGAAAACATTTATAAATGGAGCTCTTAACCGATTCCCGACCGCCTCACGACGATATACGTCAAGAGAATGGAACGGCTAGGCAAAACCACGTACAGGTACGTGGCCCTTTAAAAGCCTAGCCGTGGGTCGTGCATGCGGCGCCGGCGGCGCGCTCGCGACCCGGTCGGGAGCTCCGTGACTCCGTGACACCGCTGGTGTCCCGCGATCGGGTCACAGAGCTGAAGAACGGGGAGAGGTCTAAAACAAACCTCTCCCCGCGCTTCCTACTCAGCCTGTCATTGATCGGCTGTTCCCTGTCATCGGGAAAGCCGATCATTGACGTCAGACGTCAGCCCTGCCCCCTAATGTACAAAAAAAAAAACACACGTCACACACGTCACACATGCGCAAACCAATCAATAATCGCTAATTGCGATTTTTTTTTACCAAAAATATGTAGAAAAATACGTATTGGCCTAAACTGAGGAAAAAAAAATGTTTTTATATATATTTTTTGGGGATATTTATTGTAGCAAAAAGTAAAAATATAGCATTTTTTTCAAAATTGTCGCTCTATTTTTGTTTATAGCGCAAAAAATAAAAACTGCAGGGGCAATCAAATACCACCAAAAGAAAGCTCTATTTGTGGGAAAAAAAGGACGCCAATTTTGTTTTGGAGCCACGTCGCACGACCTCGCAATTGTCAGTTAAAGCGACGCAGTGCCGAATCGCAAAAAGGGGCCTGGTCCTTTGGCTGCAAATTGGTCCGGGGCTGAAGTGGTTAAAGAGGAAGTAAACCCTGATGGGTTTTACTTCCTTTTTTCTTCCCTGCAAAGTAAAAGCATAATGTGCTAGTATGCACTGCTGGAGACCGCATCCATGCTCGCCCCTCCTCCTTCCAGGGCCGCGGACTCTGGCTCTGGGACTGCCCAGAGTCGCGTGACGTCACTCCCGTGCATGCGCGTGGGAGCCGCCAATCATGGCACTCGCTAGTGAAGAAACGTCACAGAGGGCCTTTCTTCACAGTGCATGCACAGAGGACATCCCCCGTGCAGTACAAAGTAAATAACTCCTACACGGTGCTCCTACACGGTGCACGTTTAGGAGATATTTACTGTACCTATAGGTAAGCCTTATTATAAGCTTACCTATAGGTACAACTGGGGGTTTACAACCTCTTTAAAGTGACTGTAAACTATCACATTGTAAAACAACCCATTCAGTTTAAAATAGAAATAAAAAGGCAAAACATTTTTGTACAGATATAAAAAAAATATATGAATACCTTTTCTCCCTGTTTTATAAGTATAACATTCCCTCTGTTCTCAGCTGCATAGGAGCTGGGGGAGGAGAAGCAGCAGCACACTGATCTTCCCAGGGAATGGCTGTACAGGGGGGGGGGGCATGTCAGGACAAGTCTGATCATTGGAGGAGAGCAGGCTGAGTTCCCAGCATAGATAGAGAACTGACCACGGTGTGCTCTCCTGCTTAGTATGGTCAGGGACTATGATCTCCCTTGGACGTCAGCCGGGGAGATCACATGGCCGCTCGGCTCCTCCCGCAGAAGCCCTGTCTCGGAGCTGTAAAGACTGAAGACAGCTCTAAATAGCTATTTACACTACTCTTTTTTAGAAAAGGATTTACACAGGATTTACACAGTAAACAGTAAGTACACACTTTAATGAATTAGTAAAAAACTAAACAGTAAAGTTAGCCCAAGCTTTTTGTATAACATGAAAGTAGATGTTACGCCGCAAGAATCGTGATCTTTATTCTAAGCAAAAAAATAGTGATTCTCATTTTGGCCAGAATCGTCCAGCTCTACCAGATTGAAGTTGCAGGCTAAATACTGGTGCAAAAATTCCATCCACTTTCTGTAGATGTTACTGGCGATATTCCTCTGAGAGAAAAGACCTGCCAGCGGATGATATAATGTGCCTGGAAACCTGGCCCAGTCCTATTTCTTGATTTGGTAGCCTTTGTTCATATGCTTCCTATCCTTCACATGTGTCAGAGACAGCTGTGTTTATGTTTCTTGGCATATCACTACAGGGCCTAACACAGAGGAAATCCTGGATGGATTACCCAGAGTCAAATGTCAGAAGTAACCTATTATTGGTCCTACAGGCAGCTGTAGATAGACCACGACAAGCAGTAGAAGGAATGCAATATATAACAGACCAAAGATTGTTCCTGTTGGTGCATGTACTATATTTCTGGGGTGACCCCTCCACATAATGGTTATATCCACCTGTATTAGGGAAACTGTATATAGTTACATAGTTGGTAAGGTTGAATAAAGACACCCGTCCATCCCGAGTGAGTATGGATGTGTATCTACAATTGTCCCTATCCCTGTACATTGTGTCTCAT